>VXAA01003226.1:685417-699177 GCA_013399115.1 Anseranas semipalmata
TGAGCGCCCTGGCCGCGGCGGCCCGGCCGGGCGGAGCCTCCTGCCGCACGGCTCCGTGAGCGGCGCGGGGGAGCTGGAAATGCCGAGGTGCTGGAGGTGGTCGTCGTTAGAAAGCGGTGTGCGCGCGGTAAGGCGTAACCGTGTGGTCTGCTTTCGAAGGTGGTCGTTGGAGATCAGGACGGGGTGGTTACGTGTTTTGGAGTAAAGAAGGGGGAACCCGTGGTAAGTGTAAATGTTCCGTTTCAGAAATTACCGTTTTAAACGTTCGTCCTGATGACTGTGGGATGTCTGCCGGTATTGACACGGGAGACGAGGGGTCTGGGGAAGCTCCCCAGGCAGAGCTACGAAGCGATGCCCAGCCGTGATCCAGGCGTGCTGATTTCATGCCTGGACGAGGGCAAGTCCTCCACAGCTGTAGGGTCAGGCACCAGCCTGCATCACCACAGAGGAGGGTAGTTTTTGGCAGCTTTTGCTTTGCAGAGGAGTTCGGCTTAAGCCTGTATGCGTACTCAGTTACTGCGACTGGACAAAAACCTGCAATCATTTGTTTAAGTCAGTCGCCTTAAGTGATTTTGACACTTACTGCTTTCTGTGAGTCTAGACTTACGCCCAACTTAATAAAAAAAAAAATTATTCTTTTATTGTATTTTATTTTTTCCCCGGTGAGGTTCATAGCCAGTTCATAAAGACTATATAGCAATAGAAAGAAGTCTATATCGACTTCTGGAATAAGAATGAAACACATAAGAGTGAGAGAGAGTATGTGTGTTTTTGTGTTTTGTTCTTTTTTTTTCAGAAACAAAATGCTTTTTATAGGTACCAGCAGTGCTGAAATTGTCCTGTAGATGAATGGCACTAATAATAAATCTTAATTTATTATATTCTACAGCTTTTTATACTTACTGACTTACAAAATGGTTGATTTCTTTGTGATGCTGAAGAGAAATGTACAGATGATTTGTCTGCCTATACTCTGTAGTATCCCTAGTTTTGCCAGAAATTGTAAAGCAGATTTATTATCCTTTGTGTTAAAAGATGACTGTAAATACAGAATTGTGATGATGAAAATTGCTTTTCTTTTTTTTACAGCCAGTGTTCAAAACACTGCCAGGCCAAAAAATTGCAAGATTGGAGTTGGGAGGAGCTCTTAATACACCACAGGAGAAAATTTTTGTGGCTACAGGATCAGAAGTCAGAGGTTTCACAAAAAGAGGGAAGCAGTTCCTTTCATTTGAAACTAACCTCACTGAAAGCATCAAAGCTATGTACGCATAATATTGTGTATTTATTTCGTATCTGTAGCAGATTGTTATAGTTTTATGAAATATTTTGTTTAACTGTATTGTATGCATGTGGGTAATACTAAGTGCCAGTCCAGCTTTAGCTTGTGCCTTGACATGTAGGAAGGAATTTAGAAAATTATGGTGAGGTTAAAAGAGCGTATGGGGGCTTGGGAGGATTCTGGAGGCCTTCTCATCAGTGCGAATGCAGATGAGTGTAGCTGGGATTATTGTCATAGTGGATTATGTCCCTGTACCCTTTCTGTAGAAGACCAGGAACAACCTTTTTTGTGTGTGTGTTTTTTTTTTTTTTTGTATGATTGTTTTTTTTGTTTGATCTTGATTTAAGATGTTTGCCTTATAAAAAACATCTTGAGAAAAATTAATATAATCAGACTATATTAATGAAATTACTATAAAGATAGTCTTAAGATTTTACATGAAGATAAAATATGCAATTTGAGAACTATAGAAATGATATAGTCTTAGCGTTTGTAAGAATTTTTTTGTTTCAATTGTTGAAATAGCTTGCAGGGCTCACAATCTGCAATCAGTAGCGCATACCTATAGTAGGCCTAAAAGAGTATCGCTGCAAATATTCTGGCAAAACAGTACAGGAAGTGTTTTCTTTTCTCAGGCATATTTCAGGAGCAGATCTCTTTCTTTGTGCGAGCTATATCTATAACCATTACTGCGACTGCAAAGACAAACACTACTACCTATCAGGAGATAAAATCAACGATGTCCTCTGCCTTCCTGTAGATAAAGTGAATTGCATTACACCGGTGCTTGCATGTCAGGATAGAGTCCTCAGAGTTTTACAGGTTAAAATACTTGCTTGTTTTTGTTTTATGTATGTGTGTTATGTGATGCTATAGTGTTGGATTAAATCTTATGAGAATCAGCATGGCTTAAACATAAATATAAGCATGTTGTACGTTATTTGGCAGTGATACTATCTATAGTGTTGGTATTTTTTTTTTTTCTTTTTAATAGAAACTCACGATTGTAAACTTGCAAACTGAGGACTAATAAGACTCTACTACAAACAGGCTTTGGAATTCATAGATGGAAGTAGTTAAGAAATTGATCCCTTTTCCACTTCTACCTAAAAAGTACTCACACAAGAGAATTAAATGTATAAGTCATTACAGATTTGGAAATTCTTACTCGCAAATTACTGTAGCAAATTATTGTAGCAAGTCTGAGCGGTATCAAATGGTTTAACACAATTATTTCTTACTGACAGACATTCTCGGATTATTTTGTCATAAAATTTTTAAATGGTAACACGTTTCAAGATCTTCAAAAAAAAATCCTATGTTTTATTTATATAACCTTTATTCTGCTATGGCTTAGAAATGGTTTTCCCACAAGGAAATTTGTATAAATGAAGCATATCCATATCCATAAAACTGTTTTGTGTTTGTGCTTTTTTTTTTTCTAACAAAAACTTATTCAAGATAGTTCTCCTTGTCTTTAGGGGTCTGATTTACTGTATGAAGTAGAAGTTCCTGGACCACCTACTGTTCTTGCTCTAAACAATGGAAATGGAGGTAACAGGATCTTGTATATACACTTAGCTAAGTGATGTTCTTTTACTGTGGTTTTGAGATTTTGATGCTTGTATTTGTTAATTACATTTTTACATTTGTTACTTACATTTACATTTGTTAATTACATTGATTTTGAAGCTGATTTTTAAAATGTGGTAGAAAACTGTGAAGCCATTTCTTGCATATGTTTTCTATCTATAGAATATAGATATAGGGTAGTGTATCTATATAGATCTATTCTGATTAGATTGGAATCTTTTACCATATACTTAAACAGAATTGTTGAAGAATTAATAAATCTTCGGGGAAAAAAGTTGAAGTTATTTGAAAACTTATTACTATTTGGAAAAGTGGAGGACAGAAAATGCTTTTAATAGTATTGACTGTTTGGCTGCTGTTCTTGTGATAGAAAAGGTTCATAGATGGAAAATAGGATAAAAAGCATGTTGACAGTACTAGAAATCCCAAATTTGAAATTTCCTTTTTCATGAAAAAAAATGACTGTTTCTGAGTCAGAGTTTCAGAGTTTGAGCATTTTTGCAGCTTAGGCAGGAGCGAGAGGCTAATAAGATTTCAGGTGAGAGGTGGAGAGAGGAGTACCACAACAGTTTTAGGTTGAGATGCTGGTGAGATTATTGTAGAGATTTGGGAGCAGGGATTACTTCTCCTTTATTTGTAACTGCTCTGATTTTCATTTGTGTGTGTATACATGTGTGTGTATTTATTTATGAACATACACACAACAGATATACTATATACATATATATGTATACATGGCTGTTTTAGTTCTAAGTAATATTCACATTTAATACTGTAGCAGTGAGCTGTAAGGTGATCTCGTTGTGTAAATAGGACCTTGACTTTTGTGGGTCTTGTCCAAGTGCTAGGATTGGGTTTTTCTTGCATGTGGATTTCCATAACTAGAATCACTACTTCCATCTGTCCGTGGATGGATGAGAATATTGAGTAGAGCTTACATCAGCTGAGACTGTGGAAGGATCAAGCTTAAAATAGTTTGATCATCCTTTTTGGTAATCTGTTCTAACCTAGTGTAAACCCCTTTAGTGTGTTAATCTGGTGCTTAATTTAGTTTGTGTTAGATTATTTGACAGCGTTCAGGTCTAGTTTCAAAAAATAGTTATTATGTGCTTAAGTCTTGGTACAATATTCACGATTAGATTCGTGTTCTGAATGAGTAACTTTTTCTCTTCTGTAAAGGCAGTTAAATAATCCAATACTTTAAATTTAGGGAAAGATAGGCTATGAATGCTTTTTAGGCAGAACTCCATTGCAGGGGGGTATTTGTTTTTAAAGCCTGACAATTCCATTACACAACACTAATATTAGTATTTTCTCTTTCCCCGGATGGGATGTAGAGTGCAACTACACAATATTTTCAAATCTTTTAAATGGGTGTACTTGACTGTATTGATTCTAAATTTGTTTTATGATTTTTAGGTGATTCTGGAGAAGAAATTGTGTATGGAACTTCTGATGGTAAACTGGGTCTTATCCAGATCACTGGTTCCACTCCTGTATATAAGTGGGAAATTGGAAATGAAAAAAAGAGAGGAGGTATGTATCTCAGTATCTCCCTCTTTAGCTTTCAAGCACAGCTGAGGCTTTATTACAATACAAGAATCATGAAATACAATTCATAGATATTTAGGAGGTATATTGTAATTTTGTTGATACGTGATATTAATGAGTAAACTCTTTCATTCTTCTGATTATCTTATGAATAATTCTAATCATTTTGTCTTGCATTGGGTTTTCTGTTCATATTGTTTCCTGTAGTTTAGCATGCTTTTATTTTTACAATACAATTTTAAAGTGCCATTTATAAAACAGTTTATTTGTATATGATCACTTGAGGTTTTTATAATTTTGGTGACTATATTTTAAATGAAAATATACCTGCCAGATTTTTTCAGATGTGCAGTGGCCTTAGAAGTCCCTTCAGATTAAAGGTTAGCATCGTCTCTGCAAGATGTACAAAAAAAAGCCATTATTAGGATTTTTGTCTGAAAATGGAATAAGGCTTTCCTTAAAGCTCCGTAATGTGGTTAACTTGTTAGGACATAGTACAATATTTTCCCCATTTTAGCCTTGGTGTGCTGCTTCTGCAGCATGTATTGTACTTATTCCTTTGTAAAGGAGAAGACCAGGAAGAGATTTTTTTTTTCTTAAATTTAATTGTCTTATGAAAGCTATTGCTAAACTCTGTTCTTAAAATGCCTCTTAGTATGTCCTTACTCTTCATATGAAATGTGAACGAATCATAAAAGTTAAATTCCATCTCGTTTTTCATACTGATTCTAGTACAAAGTCTCTTGCTTCTTTCTCCTTCTTCCAGACCGTAACTCTCTGTGCCCAATCCAACCATGATCAGTTGTTGTTGTAACGCCTGCGGAACCACGGTCTGCCAGTGGGTTTGTCCGCTGAGATGTCGTGTAGCAGCACAAACCTAACCCGGGTCTGGCACCAGCCAGAACCTCGTTTCTGTCTTGTCAGCCAGAATTCACAGTATTGTGTTCCAGTGGCTCTCTGTCAGGTGTAGGAGACAGACTGCTCGTCTCTTCAGCTGGCAAAGTTGGACAGACAAATACTTAATCTGGGGAAAAGTTTAAAGTGGGATGCTAAACCCTTCAGAAGTAAGCTGTTTGAACAGCAGAAGGGGTCTCCGTTCAGTGCTTTTCACCAAGGGGAACTGTAGTATTTTTGATCTGACCGTGGTTGCTGTAAAACCCGCTTCATGATCTTGAACCTGAGGCGTGCGTGAGAGACGTCAGCCCTCTAGTGGACTCTTCCGGAAATAGCCTCAATAAAGCCTTAAAAGCCAACCAAGAATCTCTTTCTATGTAGTTTAGTGTGGCCTGGGTATTAATGTGTCATAAACAAGTAACGACAAAGGAAACGGTTTGCGTTCTTTTTCATCAGGTATCCTATGTATTGATAGTTTTGACATTCTGGGAGACGGAGTTAAAGAATTACTCGTTGGACGAGATGATGGAGTGCTAGAGATCTATAACTTTGAGAGTGTAAATGATCCTGTCCTTCGATATGATCATGTAAGCCCACATTCATTACAAACTCTGTGTTTCAAAGCTTCAAGTATTTACAAGATTATTACTGCTAAAATGTACTTTTTGATTTTTGTTTTTGTTCTTAATTTGATATGCTCCGAAGTGAAATGGTCTTGATTAGAGCAAAAATCAGTATTGTGCAGAGGATGTGTTAAAGCTCTGGCTCTGCTAACTGCTAAAGTTTCTTCTGGGTGAAGTCTAATGCCATACTTCTCTCTCAGGGGAAAAAAAGCAACACCATATTGTGTATAGTCTCTTTTGCATATAAAATAGCAAGCGTTAGCTGTTAGGGCTTTACTGAGCATAATTACTTTAGTTTGAGTTGTTGGAATAGTGGATTTGATCCATAGTGATGACTTCAGCCTTCTGTCAGACTGCTAATTTCTCTTGGAAAAATAACGTCCATCAGTGTTTTTCTTTAAACCACTTTTTACTGCCTGTGTCATGCAGAGTAGCATCAGAATGCATTTGTTAAAACATCTAGATTTAGCTGTAATAGTCATCAGCTAGCTTATTCTTTTGCGGATCTAGATATTGTGCATCTATGTAGCTATTTTGTGATGCAGGTAAAAGGAGGAGAGAAGCCTTTAAAACTCCAACAAAAAAAACCCACAAACTTCTAAAACAAGTGCAGTGATATTTCCCTCTGCTTGAATGTATTTATTTGAAGGCTTTATCAGAGAGCATTGCGTCAATCCAGGGTGGCTGTGTAGGAAAAGATGGGTATGATGAAGTTTTAGCATCCACATATTCAGGTAAGCTTCATATCATTTACTGAGTAAGGTTTGGATATGGTGATGTGATAAAAACGAAGCAAGCTGTGTCATTAGCGCAGCTCATCTCTCTTAAAATTTTTGTCCTCACTGGAACTAGGATAATGTTTTGTTGAAAAGATCTCTTTGAATTTAATATTTACTCTTCAAAAAACGTTTCCTACAATTAAATATATTTCAAGATATTTATAACGTGTTCTACTCTGTAACACAGTGACTTGTTATTCTGTGGTGTAGACTGCTGCCTAACTGATGAAATAATGAACGTGTTATATCTGAATGAATTCTTTATGTATTTGCAGTATTAAAAATATTGATAGATGTGCATATCTTTTTTTTCTTAATCTGTCATAATTTCCTTTCTTTTCAGCTTCGTAGGGCTCTGCATAGGATTGATTTTACTTTTAGTGGAAAATAAAGCTTCCCCACATGAGGCTTTTCAGCAGCCCCTCCCTATAATTAGCAAGCTATGTATGTGAACTGCTGGCAGCCAAAATATTGCCAGTTCTCTGACTTAAGTTATCTTCAGGGCTAAAAAATTAACCTGCTGAAACCTCTCGTATTCAAAATCATGTATTCTGCCAAGATATAATTCTTAATCAGTTATTGAAAAGTAATGGTGTTCAAATTTTTTGTTAATAGTCTGAGTACGATTAAAAGAGTTTTATACCTGGTATAAAAGATTTTTATATATAAATTTTTATATCACCGGTATGAATTGTTTTGGTATGATAGGCTGCAGCAATGCTATGGCTGAAGTCCTTTGTGGCTTCTTTCAGTGCCTATGGGAATGTTCTAAAAATCCATGAATCATAGAAGAAAAACCCCATGTTCACCTGTGGGTTTTCTCAGGTAAACTCTGATAGGATGTGCACTAGACTGAGCTGGGAGATTTTGGCAGATCAGGAAAAATAGTGCTTACAGCAGGAAAAGTTACAGTTGAAGCCTGGTAACATTGGACTTCTGTGGATTTTATTTTATTTTTTAAATCATTCTCAGCGTTAGAATTTCTTGGTACTTAAAATAGATAGCTAAGGAATGTGAAAGATGGTGGGCAAGTCAACTTTTATGGTGCATTTAATAATAGTGCTGTCTCATTGCTTGTATTCATTAGAGGAGGTAACTGGAGGTATAAACACCTATTCAGTTAAGTCAGCATATCATAGCTGAAATGTCAGGATATAATCAACTAATTTTTGCTTTTATAAGCAAATGTAATTAAGAAAGCAAAAAGATGATTTTTCCACTTCAGCCAGCAGCATTCCATCTCGAAATGCACTGTGCAATACGTAGTTTGCACATTGCACGTTACACTTTTTTTTTGTTTGTTTTGTTTTCAGCAATAATACTGATAAGCAATAATACTGATAAGCAGTAGCAAATTATTCAAGGTATTAGAGAAGCTTTTTCAGAGGTGGGGAAAAAATGAAACTCGTAAGAAAAAAAAACTGCTACAGAGGTATTTATTACTCAAGGTATTTTATGAAAAAGGATAAGTAATGTTTTCCAATTTGTAAATTAAGAATGAACATCTCCATGTAAAATTCCATGCTTATTGTCTAGGTTAATCCTCTAAAACAGGATGAAATGAAGTCTTGATTCTGTCTACCCAGTGTCTGAAACAAAGATCACTCCACACGTACAAAAGCTGAGTTTAGACTTTTCTTTATAGCTTATAAGGAATATAAACTTCATATATTGGTTTAGGCTGGCTGACAGGACTGACTACAGAACCTGTCCATAGAGAAGGTGGATCAGGTGAAGAACTAAAATTAAGTCAAGAAATGCAGAGCAAGATTTCATCCTTAAGGTAATTTCACTAGAAAGAAATTTAAATGGAAGAATTAAAGTTTTAAAAGCTGAGATGTTATCTTTCCTTCCTATCTCATTAGATTTTCTGTATCATTAGTATATCTAGAAGTAGAACCAAGTCTTTTCAAAGTAGAAATGAACAGCAGTCTCATCTCGTAGTCCTTTTCTATCTTGCCTTCAGGTGATGGTGTCTTAATGCCGCCTTCTTCAGTTTCAGCAAGATAAGATTCCCTTCTCCTGTGCTATTTATAGCTTCTAAATGATGGGAGGAAAGTAGTCACAAGAGTGTCTTTAAAAATACATTATGCTCTCGAAGGAAAATGTTGCCTCTTTGTGTGACTCACAGAGATTTCTTTTGGCAAAGTTCAGTAGAATCTACATTTTCATGTTATGTAGTTTATATTTTATCTTTGTTATTTATGTGGAAGGGGAGCTACCAGTCGCTTCTGGTTGGAAAATGGTGGACAGAAGAGAAACACGGTTGCCTTGCAAGCATAATATACTTAATTTCTATGGTAGCTTTTATAGTTAATTTTTTTGAAGACATTATACTTGGTTTCTTTTTTCTAGGAATGAACTTGAACACTTACAGATGAAAGTACTTCAGGAACGTGAAAAGTACCAGCAGTCTTCTCAGTCCAGTACTGCTGTTTCATCGGTACCTGCATTTAGTGTGAATGATAAGTTTACATTAAATAAGGACGATGCTAGCTACAGTCTCATCTTGGAGGTGCAGACAGCTATCGATAATGTCCTTGTACAGGTGAGCATGTTGCTGTTCTTGTTGGCTTTCTTGATCTATAAATAAAACAAGCAGACTTTCTGGTTAAAAAGCCAAGTGATGGTATGTTAAGCGTGTTTGTTTTCTAACTGTCTGAAGTGTTATAGGAGAGAATTGAAGTGTATAGCCTTGCAATCTTGAAGTAACTTACATATCCTTGTTCTGGAACAAATCCAACTTAAATCTTTAATGAACAGAACAACATTGTGCTACCAAAGTAGACCAAAACACGTGCAGTACTAGCAGGTTTATGTGTAACTTTTGTGTTTGCTCTTATTATTGTCCCCTCTTATTTAAACAGCAAGTAGCTCAGTAAATCTTAAAAGGGGTGCAACTTCTCACTAGCTGGTTATGTACTCTCTGTAGTGGAAAATCAGTTTTGGAATGGTATGGGCCACATCTACACTTTCAGTGTAGAACAATATCTGATCTGTATGCTGTCAGTGACAAATATTCCTGCCAAGTAAAGTAGCCTTAATTAATCATTCTGCTACTGCATCAGCTGAAATAAATGTTACCTTTGGTAGTCAGGAAGAGTAGTGGTACTGAATTAACTTCTTTTGGGATGTGCATGGGCAGAAAAACCTGAGAAAGAGGAATTTGTTAGGTGAACTTGCCATAACAAATGTGAGAGAACTACTGTCTGTATTTTTAACTTTTTAATTAAAAAATATTTTTATTAAGGATGTTATTAGAGCAGTGCTAAACTACAACTAATTTGCAGCTCTACAGTATCTGCAGTTTCTTTAGCTAAGCAAGGAATAATGAAATTGTTTGATTCTGGCCTGAACTTAATGTAGATTTTAGAATTTAGGGCTTTTTCTTTAAAGAAATACAAAGTTCTGCCTGGTATTATTCTGCTGTTGGAGAAGGCAATAAAACTGTTTACAATATTTTTTTTAGGAAGTATGTTGCATTTTTATCAATGTTTCCTGGCGCTTCTGTGAAGTTACAAAGCAATACCAAATCAAGTAATGAATCATTTTTTTAAAACCCTTTAATCCTGTTTTCAAAAGAGTGTCAGATTTAATTTTAATTCCAGTAGAAACACATCTAGATAAGAAGTGGTCTGTGTCAGAAGCATTATTGTAAGTAAAAGAATCATTAGTAATTATCTAATATGATCCTTGGTTTCCTGAATGAGTGCTGTAATCCCCCTTTTAAAATAGAGAAACACTTCAGTCCTGAATATGCTTCATGCATGTCTGAAAGATAAAGTTCCACATCTTACATTGCAGTTGTGGTAAGCCACCCACACAAGAGTTCAGGACACCATATGAGAATAAGAGAAAGATCATCCTGTTACTCTGGGATTCAGTTTTCAGGAGTAAGCTGCATGTCTACAAAGCTTTTATCACTTGGATACAAATGATGAAGCAATCACCATTATTAAAATAACTGATGACAGTTAGAGGACAAATGCATTAGAAGCTATGCAGGAACTTAAGCTCTTTATTTTTCCTTCCTCATATGTTCTGCAGAGTGATGTTCCAATAGACTTGCTGGATGTGGATAAAAATTCTGCTGTTGTTAGTTTTAGCAGCTGTGATTCCGAGGTAAGTGAAACAAAAGAGATAATGATGTTTATAGAAATTGTATGACGAAAGGTTTCAATACAGTATATGAAAAATAGAATTTGGATTTATATATTTGTAATTTTAAATATATGGAATGAAACTACTTATTTAGTAATTTGGGAGAGCTCAATTTGGTTAGAGATACTGCAGAATTAGGTGTTAGCGACAGGTCTTGACGTAGGGCAAAGCCAAATGTGCATGAAGGGATCTGGGAGTGACTCCTCTAGTGCTTTTTTCCTGCCTAATTAGGAATGTTGAAGGCACACTCAGTGTTGTTCTCTAGTCTGGATTTGTCAGTATCATATATGCTCATTTCAAAGTAACTTAGATGAATATCATATTTTTTACTTACCGTGTCTTGTAAAAATCACTTTAGAGTATAAAAATTCTGCTGTCTGGAGAATTGTATGTTTGCGAGCATTTTTTATATAATAATTATAAACTAAATCACTTACTGAATTATTTATGATGCTTCTTTGGGGAGGGGAGGCAGTCTGGGAATCCAGAAACTACCTTGGCATTATGAAAAATCTTTTCTAATGTGTTTAGTAACGGCCCTCTAAAGTATTTTAGTTTTAAGAACTAAATTTGCGCATCATTGGTCTACCCTGGAGCTTTCACAAATCAAGTTTTTATTTTAAGTTTCTTGTCATTCAGTTTAGCTTTTTTTTTTCCTTTGAGTTTTCTTACTGATCTTACTTTAGTTTTTGGATGTGAGGCTAATACTGCAGATGAGTGGGACAGGCTGACAGATGCATTCTTCAGATGAAAAGTTTCTATCTATATAATTTTATGGTGGTATTAAGGAATACAGGAGACTTGAGTTGATTTCTGTGTATATAGAGAAATTTTTGAAATTCTGTCACCATTAAAACTAACTGGAATTTTCAAGGGAACTGAAGGTTACTGTTTTTGCTTCTAACTTTTGTAAAATAGCTGTGCATAAATACCAAAAGCTTTACAGTGCATGTCTTTGGTTAAAGCAGACCTGTTTTGTATTATTTTTCCTCTTTTTTTTTTTTTTTTGTTTGTTGTTCACAGCCAAATAGCAACTTTCTTCTTGCAACTTACCGATGCCAAGCAAATACTACAAGACTTGAACTTAAGGTAAAATGCTCCAAAATATTTTCCGTAAGAAATTGTTGTGTTGATGTCTGCTGTGGGATGGAGAGATCTCCACCTGGACCGACCACTTAACCTGAGCACACGATCAGTCCAGTTTCTACTGCTGGTTGTTTCCTGAGAAGTTTCTAATCTGGGGCTAGTATTCCTTTATATTTGTGTATAGGGTTTCTAAAGGCTTCTTAAAATGTGTTACTTCAGAGGAGAGCCTGAAATCCTTCTTGGAGTACCCCGAAAATGAAAGCAGTTGGGAAATCACCAGTAGTGAAAATACTCGATTCTGGAGGCTGTGTGGAACTGAAAGGGGAGAGGTGTGGGAAGGAAAGCTCTGGCACTTTTTGTCCTCAGAACTGTTTGAGGGAAGTTACGCTGACCAGCGTATATAACCTGTATTTGTATTTTGGAGAGGAAGCAAATCCTGTAATTCCATACTTATGCTAAAGGCATATGGGTGTTCTTGGTTGGTTGGGTTGTTTGTTTGTTTGTTTTTTAAACAATCCAACAGATTCAAACATTTTTGTGGCTTCCACTGCAGAAAATAATAAAGAAAATTTTTACTAGTAAGGTAATCTTCAAGATGCGCACAGACTCTAGGTTTTCACTTCATGCAGTCATCTGACACTGCAACCTCCTAATCTGATGTGTGTTTGTTTAGGTAAAATTTGCAGTCAAAAGACCATCATTAGAAATGTAAGCCTGCATAAAATGCATCAAATATGGGGGAGTTCCTGTTTATTTTTTGTTGAGGTCACAATCTCGGACCTACTGGACAGAATTAAGACACTTATTTCCTGTGTCCCTTTCTTAAGCAGTGCTATTGGTGTTTTAATGACTCTGAGCAGGTCACTTTATCTGCCCGTGGCTTTGTTCTTGTATTTTAATTTAGGGATATGACCCTGGCCACTTCTCCTATTAAAAATAGAAGCTAAAGAGTAAATGACACAAGAAAAAAAATGAATCAAATGTCGAGTTTGGTTACCTTCCCACTGAAAACTTTGGTAAACTTGCTGTGGCGTGTTGTTGTAGTGCAGCCTGTCATCAAAACACTGTACTGTAACTCTTGCATTTGGATCCTGTTGGGATGGATCCGACCTGCACAGGTTCTCCTGCCACCTCACAGCAGTACATTGAGGATGCCCAGTGAGTTACTCACCTGGCACCTGCACACGGCGTTTAGTCTGTTTTTGTATTTCCTCTATGCACATACAGGCTGTACAAGAACGTTGTCTGGGTGATTTTATTTCCAAAAAGAGCTCTCTTTACACATTTATTTTTATTAAAAACATATTGAAGTGGATGTCTTCCAGGTGACATAATCACAATTAGAAAGCATACCTGTGCTTAAACTCCAGTCTGGTCTTCTGTTTGTATAAAGCAGTTTCAGTAGCTCTTCTGCCTAGTTTCAAAGTGACATTGATATATGGGACATCGCTTCTTGTCAATTCTGCATGAGTTACTGGCAGGTGACAGGCTTCTTAGTGCAGTCTGTGTAACTGTTCTCGGCACAGAAGTGATTGATGCAATGCTGTGTCTTCAGAGGTATGGAGAGTGCATACTGTCTTCAGTGTGTTTGCACATCCTGCTTATTGGGTATTCTGAGAATTAAACTTAAATCTGGCCTCTTACTTTTCCAAAAATAGCTCGTGGATAACTTTGATTTGTTAGGAAGAGATGAATGCTATACAAGCAACATCTTTAAATTCTGTTGACTCTTAATTTCTACTATCTGTTCTTTGCTGATTGCTATATAATGTGTTTTTTTCTTAAAAAAAA
>VXAA01003226.1:706045-719063 GCA_013399115.1 Anseranas semipalmata
AGGACGAGGACGATGAGGAGGAGGCGGCGGCGCTGGGGCTGCGTGCCGCCGTCGGGACCCTCGGGGAGCGGCGGCCCCTGGCGCCCCTGGGCAACGCCATGGAGCTCAGCTTCGGTAAGTGCCGGCCCCGGGGCCCCCCTGCCCTCCCGGGGGTTGGTCCCAGCCCGCCCCGCACGGCCCCGGGCGGTGCCCGAGCCGGCAGCGACCTGGCCCTGGGCGAGGCGGAGGCGAGCGGCGGGGCGCCGGGGGCTGCCCGGGAAGAGGCTTTGAGAGGGGAATCCGCGCCCCGGAGCTGTGTGGGACGCGGGCTGGTTTGATTCCACCTGCAGGATGGCTTTCCGGTTCTCGAAACCGGTTTTGTGCCTTTGAACCCGCTGCTGTGATACAGCAGCTCTTCAGTCCAGCTGCTTGAGCCTCTGCGCTGCTGCCCCTGTGCTTTTAGTCCCATCTCTCCGTGCCTCCCGACAGAAACCAGCGCACAGACAGTAACAGCCCTGAAAGCCTCCCCCTTCACCCCCATTTTAGAGTTAGAAGGGGACTTTACTCGAGCAGGTCCTAGGACTTGGTGCAACTTTCTCCCGAGTCATGTCCTGTACGGCTGTCAGCCTTTTGAGCTCTTCCCAGTACGTAAGAAGGGGGAGCTGCGACATCCATCTTCTGCAATGCATCTGTGAACGTCCAAGGGCTGATTTCATCACAGTCCACTTCTGCCTCTACAGAAAGTTCTGGTTCTCCAGGCCTGTTTTAAGTCACAATAGCTAAGCTTTTAAGATGCACATCTAAGTAACAAGATAGCATGGGGCGCACTGAGCACTACGTAACTGCAAGAGTTTTCCATCCCTTTATTCTGAGGGGGGCAGAAGAGCAAGGGGAACGGGAAGCTTCCTTCTTGCAGTAACACGTTGGCTTCCCTGGAGTCTCCTCAACTCCCCGTCTGGTTGAGTGCCGGCCTGTCCAGGGCAAGACACCAAGCGGTCCTGGAGAGCCGCCATCAGGGCGCTAGAGAACGGGGCGATTCCCTGCGCTGCCAGGGAGCGGTCTGAGGGTGCCCATGTTAATGTGGCTGTTATCTTCTACTTAGATTCTCCAAGCATTATGGATATTTCGATAACCTCAGAAGTGGAAGAGAAAAGACCGAACGTTAATAATGTGCCAGACTATATCAGTGATATCCATACGTACCTTAGGGAAATGGAGGTGAGATGCCACCTTTTTCTTGTTTGCTTGCAGCTTATGGGGGAGAAATTTGGGGTTGAGAGAAGAATCTAAACACTAGTTACTGCTACAGTGACTAAAGTAAAGCTTGCTAGAAATAGGTAAGATACTGTGCTTACTGCTGTGAACGCAAGACCAGTTTCTTGTAATAAAGCTGACTGTGCTATGCACTGAACGCAAGCTAGAAAGATTACAGAAATAGAACTTACTGATGCTAGATTTACCATTGTTTATTTCTGACCTGTTAAAAACCTTTTTAACTGTGGTAAATAGCGTATATATAACTGCTTCCCTACACGCACTTAGTCCAAACTCAGTCTTGTCCATCATCTAAACCTACAGGTGAAATGCAAGCCGAAAATAGGTTACATGAAGAAGCAACCTGATATTACAAACAGCATGCGGGCTATTCTTGTGGACTGGCTGGTGGAAGTTGGAGAAGAATACAAATTGCAGAACGAAACCCTGCACTTAGCTGTAAATTACATCGATAGGTTTCTTTCTTCAATGTCTGTTTTGAGAGGAAAACTTCAGCTTGTGGGTACTGCAGCTATGCTGCTTGCATCGTAAGTGAAATTGCTTAATTTAAAATTCCACCTGCTGGTCTCATACAGATGGAAATCTTGTGGCTATCACGTTTTTGTTGCCTGTAGTCAGGTTGACTAGGGAGGGCTTCACACTAGGTAAAAAAGCAGTGGTTTTCTGCCTAAAAGCTTGGCAGCCCATGTGAAGCTCTGCAAGCAAGGTTCTAGGCTGTCTTTGTAGATTGGGCGAATGTGAGGATTCATTATTTCTAGCTGCAGCAGCAAAAGGCTTGTGAACAGTATTTGAAGGAATATGCACAAAGATAGAAAAGAAAGTTTTGCTTGCACCAGTTATTAGTGTAGTGGGCTCTTCTGGAATTTCAGTAACTCTTGAGTCCCAAATTGCTTAGTCCTAAAATAACAGCTTATTGTAGCGCTCTCTGGTTTCGAAGTCTGGTGATTCAAGACCTACTGAACTGAGCGCAGTAAACTTACTCAGTAACTGTACCCTGCTACTTCACAAGTCAGAATTTAATTTGGCATGCTGGTTTTCATTTAATGTTGCTAGTTACCCGATTCTCTAATGCCTAATGATTTGCTCATGACTATTTCTCATGGCAGAAAGTTTGAGGAAATCTACCCTCCTGAAGTAGCAGAGTTTGTCTACATCACAGATGACACCTATAACAAGAAGCAAGTTCTAAGGATGGAGCACTTAATTTTGAAGGTTTTGTCATTTGACTTGGCAGCTCCAACAATCAACCAGTTCCTCACTCAGTATTTCCTACATGAGCAGACAAATGCTAAAGTTGAGAGCTTATCAATGGTAAGTAAGAATTACTAGCTCGGAATGTGTAACTTGAGAGTTATGTCTTTATTAATGCACCTTACAAGATCTGTATTTCTAGAAAACAAATGGTAAAGGATTCTTCTGTCCAGACTTTCTCACCTCCTGGTATTTTTAAATGTGTAGGCTCTCTGGGAGACTTCCAGAGAGTGCGCGTGGTATGCTGCACGCTCCTCCAGAAGTGGTGCTGCAGTACTGGAAGCAACAGTCTTGCTGCTACTGTTTGAGATATTCCATTACTATTGCGGTCTGGCACTTGGCCTGGCTCAAGCATGAATGCTTACTCAAAGCAGGCCAAGATTGATGATTTTAACTCAGGGTTTGTTTCACTGCTGGGTTTTTCCCTTGTTTCTATCTCAAATTGCCACACATGCACCCACCCAGCCACACGTTTTGGCAGAAAGGACTTTTGCTTTTCCCCTTAGCAAGTAGTGAGCTCTAGGTCCAGAGGCCAGTTTCTCAGCAGAGCACAGATAATGTCTCAGCTGAAGTTATCTTAAATCCTAACTGTATTGCAGGTACCACAGATCCTAAATGGAAGCCTCTGTCTCATTGCGTGAAGGTCAGACCAAACGGCGCTCCTCCCTCTTGATCTTAGATGCCTCTAAAGATAAAATGTGGTATTGGAAAAGCATGCATGAGACAGTGTTTGACAGTAGCCAACAGTAGGTGCTAGAAGAGAAATATTTTGGACTATACTCCTCATGTTTTGTTGCTGTTTAGGGACTCTCAGAATCACAGGTGGGGGTTTAGTGCACTAGCTTTCCTTCTGCACTGTTGCCTGCCTTTATCTGTGTCAACCTTGTCTTGAAGAGAGTATCGGCATTAACTGAAAGGAACAAATCTGTGGGCCAGCTCTAAGTGGAAACTAGTAAAAGCTGTTCCTCCAATGGGGGGCAGGATTGGAAGCTTAAAGTGTCCTAGTGAAGCTGTTAAATGCTTTTCTACTTCCTTCTGGAAGCAGATGATTCTCTTTCTCGTCTCCCTTGCAGTATCTTGGAGAGCTGACGCTAATTGATGCTGATCCTTACCTGAAATACTTGCCATCAGTTATTGCTGCTGCAGCATTTCATCTAGCAGGCTATACGATCACTGGACAAACCTGGGTATGTAGCACTAAAACGTGAGCCTTTGCATACCTTTATGTGTGCTTGGTGTATTCATAAGAAGTTCTGAGTGCTGGGGCCTACGTTGTCCTTTGAATTTGGGCTGCAGGAATCGCAGTAGCCTGCTAATGAGGGATTGCTTCCTGTGGTATTTGAAAAAGAGGGGGGAGCCTTTTCTGGGAAGGCAGAGGCATCTGTGGATGCACTCTGTTCTGGTGATCCTCCTCAAAGCTGCAAGCAGCTTCCTTGGGATGAGGAAGTGGGCAGAAACCCTAAACAACGGAGGCAAGGAATACTTCGGCTTCTGTCTTGTAAAGAATATGATAGGTTTCAGGATCACTGTAAATTGACATGAACTGCTGGTATCTGAGCAGCAAGTATTAAGCTACTTTGTGCTTGAGGTAATGAGACTCTGCCAACCTACTAGGACAACATAGTTTCAACGGGAAGCTTAAAAACCTTCAGCAGCTCCTCAGTGTGACAGAAACACGCTCAAACGTTCCTCTTGCTTTCCTTTTTCCGCAGCCTGAATCTCTGTGCAAAGTAACAGGCTACACCCTTGAACACATCAAGCCTTGCCTCATGGACCTACACAGGACCTACCTCAAAGCAGCACAACACACGCAACAGTCCATAAGGGAAAAGTACAAGAGCACAAAGTGAGTATCTGTATTGACGCGTGATAAGCTGGTATGTTATGCCTGAGCTGTCCTAGCGCCTGACTGCTTCACGGGGGCTGGGGTGGGTTCCTTGGGAGGAGTCTGAAGTCAGACCAAAGCTGTTCAAGTGAAATGGCGACGAGACTCTCAAGATTTTTGCACAATGCTTTGCTGAGCAATGCTTCATGTTCACCGGGCCTGCTGTCACTACCTCAACGGCTACCTGAGCTGTCAGGTACAAACTGTAGGAATTCTCATGAAATTCCTACAGTTGGTGGGCAGGAGATGGTACCTAATGCTCCTAAAAATCTGTGTTGGCATGGTAGCTGAGAAGCTCCAAAATGTTTCCTGCTGGCTGTGCCTTGTGAGAAATGTGCTTTACTGCAGTATCTCTTATTGTTTACAGCAGAGAGCACTTGAGCAAGATTACATCCTGCATCTTTTTTTTTTCCCCCCTCTCTAGGTACCATGGAGTATCACTTATTGACCCACCAGAGACACTAAATTTATTGTAATAATCAAGAGACTGATCTTTTAAAGAGATAGATGTATATTACAAGAAAATGATGTACAGTTTTAAATATGGTTCAAAATTCTAGATGCGATCACTCAGAATATTAATACAGGTTTTGATGAGCTTAATTATGAAGTTAGTTTTATCTGGTTTTAATGTAAATCTTTTGTACATGCAATCTCGTTAAAATATTTAGCTGTGTTGTAATAAGAATGTTCTCTTCAAGCACAGAATTAACCATGCAGACCAAGTGAAGTCTGAGACTGCTTATCTAATTGTAGATTAAACAGTAATATTAGCAGTGCATTATTATAGTAGGGCTTTTTCTCCTTCCAAGTAAGAGTGACTTGGATTCCACAGCAGTATTCTTATACTGTCTAGTTTAAGCTGGGACTTAGTATAGATCCCAAATGTGTCTTAACAGCTGTAATACTGGAAGAAAGTCTAGCTATGAGGAGACCACCTTGCTGAAATTGACTTTTGTGAGATTTTCTAGGATGTGCCAGTTACTGGAAGGCTTCATTTCTATTTAATGCACTGCCAGCTCTTCATCAGGTTAAAGGTTGAGTGCTCTGCTGCAGGGACTGCACGGCTAAAACTAGTATACCAGTATACTAGTATACGTAGAAAATGGTCTTGATGTAGGTATTTTCTAGTCCAGGTGTAAAACTGATACTAATTTAAACCCGTGGAGTTCCCACTAACGCCTACTAAAAAAGCTATAGTCATCAGCCTGCTTACCTAGCACCTCTTCAGGGGTGGTGGAGGGATAAAGCTGCAGGACAGTGAACTGCTGCTCTGTGCCCTTGAGAGGAGACGAGGTCTTCTGGTGTGGGGTGGGCTACGTGCAGAATGGTGCTAATTCTGTACATCCTTCTCACTTGGGAAGGGTTCCTCTGTGGCACGCAGCAAAAATGTAAGCCACGTAGTTTTATTCTTCTGTAGTTACTAGAACTGTTACATGAGCAAACTAGCACGTAATCGTCATCAGATGAAATGGACATCTACCTTCAGCCCGTATAAATGGAGTGATGCGCCCCGTACCTACTGTTCTTTGTGCGAATGCATGGAAGTGGATTTAATTCAGCCATTTCCAGGTTGGCAAATAAACAAATTTTACACCTAATATTAGTGGTCTTGCCAATACCTTAAAATCACTGAGTGGTAGTACTACCATCTTAAATCAGAATTCATTTCTAGATCTGTTTGGCAAGGGCTGCCCTGTGAAACCTGTGCCACTTTAACTCAAAGCTGATTTAACACTGGTTATCTGCACACCTACTGGTAGCAGTATGAATTCTACGTAGGTGTGAAGCAGTTTGTGTGGGCTACATAAAAAAAAAATCGGCAGACCTCTATCAAGCTGCCAGGCACGCATTACGGTGAGACAATTTACACGTCTTGATTCAGTAACTAAAAACTCGCCGTTCTGCTGCACCTCCGCTCTGTCTGTAGCCTGAGCCCCCCATGAGCCAACTCAGTTACAAAACTGATCTAACCAAGAGGCGGCAGCTCATCCTGTTAAGACAGAAGGATGCAGCAGAGGCTGCCTTTTTTGGCTAATCGAAGTTTTTTAGGATGCGCTTGGACTCTTGTACCTGTTCTAATATTTAATGAAGAGCCATATGTCATTGTTCTACCGTGTTCTCCAGTAGTCTTCAATTAGCTTAATTTCAGTACCTTGCCACTGGAAAAGCTAAAACTAGTTGGGAAAATCTGCAGTTATCATGTCTGGTGCTTAGTATTGGAAATGCTCTAACCTTGCAGGAGAGGGAATTTGTACATACAGTAACGTGTGCCACAGTTGTGACATCAGCTGGGGACCTTGGAAGGTCAAATCAAAACGCTGAATGGCCATTATCCTTTGAAGAGCACAGCGCTCTTCCTGAGAAACTGGGCTCTGCCTTCACCTTCTTGTGGCATCTACTGGTAATTTTCAGGACCATCAAGAACTACAGCCACTGGAAGATGAATTGTTTAAGGGAAGTTTATGAGCCCCAGAGAAAAGCAAGCATCAATCCTGAAGTGAAAGGATTTCAGTTTATAGTATTATTTACTGCTTAGTGAAATGTGTCCTTGCTCCGTTTTGGATGGAAGCCATTCTATTATTGTTCCCATAGCAGAGAAAAATTCTCCCTTGCTCCCTAAATTTTGCTTTTAGCATACAGTGTCTGATGGCTTCCTGTACAGCCTTAAAAAAAATGCCTCAGTCCTGAGCTGGCATCTCTGCCCCGTGTGACTGTTCCTCCATCCTCACTGGCAGCTGCTCTTGCTGCTGCAGTAACGTTCTTTCTATCCCGTCATTTTCTAAAGCTAATATGGGGGAGATTCTAGCTCTTGCTACTAAGCTTTGTCCAAAAAAATCCCAGGTTGTGCTGTACTACTGTTCCACATATCCACTGTAACTTCTCCCCTTTCTTTTAAAATAAAGCCTCTAGTGGATGTAGGGTATAAGCTGTTCTGTACAAAGGAGAGAGAAATAGTAGTGGCAAAATATACTGTTCTTTTTTCCCAAAGAAGGTTAAGGTCTTGTGGTACTGCAGAAGAAGAAAATCTTCACTCATTCTCGTGCTCTTGACAGCAACTTTGGATTGGAAGAACTGACACTAAGAAAATGCACTGGTTTAGCTCCTGGAGGGACAGGGGGTTGGCTGAGAGCATTTTTTTTTTTTGCATTAAATTCTAAACGTAATTCTGGGATGTAATATCTGTGACAGTAACTTCTCTCCTGCTTGTATTTCATGAAGAACTAAGGTCACATGTAAAATAGTCCTAACTGCTCTTGTAAATATGTGCATGTTTCTAATTTGACTTGGTTCTCAAACAGAACAGATAGGTGAGCTATTTTAGAAACCTCTTCTGTTTTGCCTCATTTTAAATTCAGAGCATAATTCTTTGAATATAGTTCAAGAAGTATTCATGTCTGTTGCATGTAATATTTAATTAAACTTTTTATAAAACTTACTGAAGCATGAGTTGCCTGTATATGGAAGTTTTGCAGTCTCCTCTGTGTTGACCGGAAGTTCAGTGTTGTCAAGCACTTGCATTTCTGCCGATTTTTATACAAAGCCTTAAGATACGGAGTCACCAGGGAAAGAAGGTCTCACTCACAGCACACCACTTCCCCAGATGAAGAATATTCCAAGGAATGAAACAATTCCAAGCTGTGGTAACACCTCTACTAATCAAAAGCAGCTCTTCCTGGCATTAAACTTGAGCTGTAATTCCTTTTACCAACAGAACTCTTGACTCTGTGGAACTTGTTTCAGAATTAAGTAATTGCTGACGCTGTTAAGAAAACTATGCATCATACACATGCAATTCAAGTGGGACTTTTGAGTATTCTGTGCTGCAGCTGGATGCTACCACAGAATTTCACTTACACAGATTTTATTTTAACCTTTATACAGTAATTTCATAAAATATACATAGAGGCAGGACCAGATTTTTGGGGGGGAGGGGAGAATAAGATTATCTACAAAAATAACTTCAGTAGTAATAAACCAAATTATGTATTATACAGCATTGCTGAAGGAGGGATGGCTTTAACGAGCAGCTCTCTTCTTTCTCCTCCTTTTGTTAAATGCTTTCTTACTCGTATTTTCTTGTTTCAAGGTGGTCTGTGTTCTGTGAGCAAACAACATATTTTTAATCAAATAAATGTATTAAGTAGCTTTATTTCAAAAGAGCACAGGTTGATCATCTGTAACAGGGCAACCACTCACCATGCTCAGTGCAAAGTTCAAACAGTTTCTAGGAAGTGTTTTAAATACAGTAATGAAGGTTTCCATTGCTAGAGTACAGCTGTAAAACTACTCTGAGATACAATTTAAGATTAGCTGTAGTGTAGCCTGTAAAGTCTCTACAGCATCTGTTAGGAGCTGCTGATTCATACCTGCTTTTATGCTCTCATTCCCTTTGGAGGGATTATGATCGGTCAAATATCTGTAACCATCTTGGGCAGCTTCAAGTCAGCCATGGTGACTGGCCTCCTAGGAGAGGAACAAGCTTGCCCAGATTTAAAGTTTCTCACTCCGCTACATAATCCCCTTGATCAACTGAGACGTTTCTTGGCCTTGCCAAAGTTCTCAGCACAGGTTGTCAACATTCTGTTGTCAAGTATTCCTTACCAACTCCATCCCCCTCTTACTTTCATGTGATGGTTACCTTGTTTTCTTTGATACTTCCTGTGGTTCCAGAATGACAACTTCTTCCTCCTCACTGTCAGACAGTACAATGGGTTCATCTGGAGAGAGGGGAAAAAAAAAAACACAAACCCACTGACCAATCAGTTTTGTACAAACAACTTCTGTAACCAATAATCACAGTATTTTTAAAGAGATATTCAAAGGGGAAAAACAGGCTCACAACTCAGTGTTTAATCTGGAACTCACGGTATACTACAGAAAACAAGTTTTCTTTTGAAGAAAACAGACCTGTGCAGGTGAAGTGAAAGTAACAAATGGGGATCACTCCCAAATAGAACGTAGCTACAATGGTTCTCCTTTCTCGCAAAGGAGATCTTGCACTTTTCAATTCTAGGCTATTAACAAAGTGATGTTGTAAATGTATGTAGTATCAAGATAAATAAATACTCACCCTTAGCTTCGCTCATTGTACTTGTATCCTCCGTTTCCATTCTCTGACATTCAAAAGCAGTAGCATCGCTTTCACCCTCCTCTTCTGCTGCTTCTTCCCTCTCAGATTCTTCCAGGTCTCCCCAGGAGTTCTCTATTCCTTCCCCAATTTGGGCTGTCCCAGGAGTGTGCAGTATTGGTTTGGCAAAACTAAAGTAGTTAAGAAAAATCTTGGAGTAAGTTAGTAATCTCTTTGCACTTTTATGGCAAAACAGTTGTTTTTTAAGCTGTAACTTTTCACCCCAGGCCTTAAATGAGAGTTCGGAGAGGGCACTTCTTCTCCAGGTAATATAATAACCAGTCACTTCAAACCCGTTTTGCATTTTATGCTAGGAATTAAGTTGCCTAAAAGCAGTTAGAACCCAAACCAACATGAGGTTGGTATTTCCTCTGATGGCTATTTGGCTACCCTGAGCTCTGACAAATCTTGGTGGTTAGCTTCTAGCAGGGCTAATGCAGGGAGTGGGAAGCCTGTTTTTTTCCTGCATAAGGAATAGAAAACATACACTTCTGAAGGAGGGTCAGCTTTAGTTATGATTTCTTCTGCTTGCTCTTCCACATCATTAGTATCTACAGCAGCACTTTCCATTTTGAAGGCAGTGATCTTTTGATTTGGTATAGATTCTGCAAAGCCGAACTTCCCACCTTCTTTCCTAGTCATTCAACAACAGATGTTATTTCAGGATGTTTCACATTTATATATGCTTTCTCTTTTCAGGTTCAAATATACAAATACTTGCTATTTAAAACAATTACAAATAAAAACAATTTGCTGTTCATGTTACAGGTTGGCATCAATTTTTAGTGCATTTCTTAAAAATGCTCGTCTGTGTTCCCTCCCAAAGCACTCACCTAACTTTCTGGTCGTTCTCCAAGGCTTTTTGAATTAGTTCTGTTATTTCTGCAACCTTAACAGCTGTTATTTTACTGCATCTCAGAACCTGTTTGTTATATATACACAACAACAGTTTACAATCATGAAAGCAAGATATATTTAACCAGAACTGTAGAACAGGTCACAGGAGTAATACTTAAAACAAAATATGGTATTTAAGTATAAGGGACTGGACACACCCTGAGGTGATGCAACAGGTTAATACAACAATCTCTAGCTGCTCATGAAAGCGCAGTCAATTTATTTACAGCCTCCATCAGCCAAATCATAGGCAAAAAAAAGGATGCATATCTGACCAATGTTCCTTTTCTGCATCTTTTCTTCAGCATGATTCACAGTAGCATGCTCTTCCACTAGGTCTAAAAATACTTAATCTTTTCCAATTAAATCAGACAGGTAATTGTTTTCTCAGCTTCAAAACATTAAGGATATTACACTATCAAGATTACAGCCCAGGAAGCAGTTTACATCTGAGAGAAAGACTGGTCAAGGAAGAGATGTACCTGATCCTTTAATAGCATAATCCCTCCACTGGACTGGATGGTACAAATTTCACGATGTTTATTCATGGCAATTACAAGGAGGCCATCCATTACGCGTTCTTCTCGTTCACTTGGATCCACCAACAAATATGTCCTAGAATCAAATTTTAAATATAATACAACAATAAAAGTTTGAGGCTGAGTTTGACTCCCCCAGGAAAGTTTTCTACATCACCTGTGAAAGCTACTGGCTACTTGCACTCCATAGAACATATATGTATGTCCATGGCTCCTCACTTCAGATAAAATGCTTTAAGAAATCTGTCTGTCAACATGAGTACTTTTACAACTCTCCACATTTAAAATCAGTTCTACAGAATTCAAAACAAGACTTAAAAATCTTACCCCTGCTGGAAGAAGGCAAAACTGACACAAATAGGCATGTGGTGGATACTCAAGGGGACAGGATCACGTTCCTCAGGAGAGTACTTTGAAAAGAATTAGCCCAGAAGACAATGATTTACAAAATTCATTTAGTTTTAAAGTGATGTATTGCACAAGAGATATTTAAGGAAATAACAAGCAAAGCAAAAAGGCAAATATTTAGTCATCTAAATATTAACAAAAATCTTTTTTGCTCTTCTCATGTAATCCTGTTTACTACCTACAGAGGTAAATACAGCACATTCACCACCTTTATACTTGATCTGGTTGAAATGCTGCTCATCAGTTAAAACATTCTATAAAATACTTATCTTTTTCCAATTAATATTCCAATAAATTGAAGTCGATATAGTCTTATACTCAGGAGGCTTGCTTACTATCCTTTTACATTTTGAATAAGAACAGATTCATCCTAAAACTCTAAGTATCTTGGAGTTTATCTGCTTACATCAACATTTAATTCTTTCCTTTTAGACAGAAAGGAACAGCTACCTGAGAGAACACAGCATTTACTGTGATCTGGTGTGACTTACCACCGTCACTTCCTCTCCTTGCACAGAAACATCTGGTCTGCGAAAATGACACAGGGCTACAATTGCTGCTATGCTAGCAGCATCAATAATGTTACCGTCATGATTTAACACGTGCAGGTCCACACGAATTTGCCAAACCTGAGAAGAAGCACACATAACTGCTTGGTAATGTGTAACGCGATTCCAGAGAAGCTATTGTTTTTCAAGACACTTCCAGTTTCTGAATCATAAGAAGGACCAACATACATTCTTCAGGTCTTTCCTTAGGGAGTTAGGATGAAAAATCCTGGTATATGCAAGATACTCAGGGTGCTACATTTAAACCTTGGTTAATTTCGAGAAAATACACAACAGTAAGTACAATTTAAAATTTGTTTTGCAAAGAAATATTCAAGTGTGCAGGATCACAACTATTTCAAAAAGCCTAAATAGATACGTAAGTTAAAAATACCTATAAAGTCAGATGGATCCTTACATTAACCTGAAGTCATAATTTCTAGTTTTCAATACAAGACAGACCACCTGAAAAACTGACTATACATATCCTTTAGTTTAAAACGACTTGAAATTAGTAGTTTTTCGTACCTTTTCACCAGCAACAACGCAGAGAGATTCAGTATCTATACATTTGGAATTTCTCAAGCATCGCTCTATTAGTCTGTTCAGTTTCACCAATAACTCAGACTGCCTGTTAAAACAAAATTAACCCAAACTGAATATAATTATGCTACATACTTACATGTGTCAAAGCAGTAGCTCTTATATCATCCTCTTTTAGTTTTTTTAAGAAAGCTACGTACCTGCCAGGCTCAAAGCCAGGCGCAGCCATCGGCGACAGCTCGAGGTTAAAGAAAAGTATACCTTCTGTAGCCCGGTTTGGCTTTGGGGGAACAAGTTCACATGAGACTTGGCCAAGAACCCTGCAGAGAGCAATAAACCGCTAAGCTACGGACTCCTAACCTTCAGAATTAAAACCAGAATTAAACACTGGAGAATCGGCCTACCCAAAACCACAGTCCCTCCCCTCTCCCCTGATTTCTCTGTGGTGCTCCTCTGGAGCTGCTACTGCTTTGGGGCTACAGCCCTTAAGACCCGTTTACTGCGACTCCAGCCGCCGCCGCTCAGCGCTGCGCGGGCCCCCGCGGGCAGGGGGACGCCACGC
>VXAA01003226.1:719469-739434 GCA_013399115.1 Anseranas semipalmata
GGTTCGGGGCTGGGGCTGGGGTTTTGGTTAAGGTTAGGGTTAGGATTAGGGTTAAGGTTAGGGTTTACCTTCGCTCATTGTCTGTTGGAGCCCGCTGAACAGCGGTGATGGCCACACTGACTTCCCGTTGCGTTCCTCACGGGGAACAGATGAATCACACCCGTCCCCATTAACCCGTGTGTTGGGTTCTGTCAGTAACCCCACGTTAAAGCAGCGAAGGAGGCTGCTCAGCAGCTCGTTACACCTTTGAGTTTTTAAGCTGTAGGCTCAACAAGAATTGTGATGGGGAGCTGTTTGCACAGGGAATAAGGAGGGCGAATTAATGCTTCAAAGTGAGCCAAAATGGTGGACAGGCAGGGAAAGGTGCCGCAACTTCAACACGTAGTGTTTGGTAGCCAAGAGGCAGAGCTTTAGCGGCCATGTGGAGGCCCGCTTCTGGAAGCAGCGAGGCGGTCGGCCTGCGGTAGGGCAGGTGCAGTAACTGCCACACGGCGAGGCGCTGTGTGTCACGTGGGTGATTGAGGGGGCAAAGGCTGTGTGGGTCCCTGCGAAAGGGCTGCTCGCCAGGGAGATCATCAGAAGTTAAAAATCTGCATCTCTCCTGGTTCATTTTGTTAACACGAAGTTGTAGTGCCCGTTCTTCAAGATGTCCGTGCTACTGCAGCCCTCAGAAAACAGCCAAGCTGCTAGCACAAGCAAGGCAATTAGTGCTGTAGACAAAAGCACAACAAAGACTTCACACTTCTCTGAAGAACATCCTTTCCCGTTCTGAAATGTTGCCCACAAGTAAAAACTCAAGGCCTTCACAAGAGGCTTTTACGCTTAGTTTCAGTTGAAACAAGAATCCTTGACTTTCCCACAAATATTATCAAAACCCAGACAATCAGTCTTTTCTCACACAGAATTGTTGAAATATCTTAATTATACTCTCTTTTTAAACCTTGGTAACACACGAAATTCTAGCGCAAACTAAAAAGTAAGGCACACTTCAAGAACTTTAAGCTTGTGTGAGTGAGGACAAGTGCTGTCAGATTTTCCGTGTTGGTTTTATATTTTCAGAATTGGATAAAAGACTAAAATCAAAAACACTTAGTCTAAAAGAATATTGACATGAGATTACAAAGGCCCTCTTGCTCTATGGACAAAAATAAGTAAACAGTTTTCCTAAATGGTACTACATGTGAAGCAACAGTAAGGAACAAAATGATTTAATACTTGCAACTTTTCCTCTAGCCACAAATATGGTAACATTTGGAGTAAGATTCTCTCTCATTGCAGCTGTATGGCTGATTAGATATTTTCCTTGGAGTTTGACTTGCGGTCCTTAGGTGGAAATTCTGCTTCTGCTTCATAATATTTGTGGGAAGTAAGATTGTGAAATATTTCTGTTATTTTACAATATGAAAAAAGACTTGGAATCTTCTTACATCTCGACAGAATTTGCTTGGTAATGCCTTTGAGTTCTCTATCAAATGAAGTAATCAGACCACAGAACTGTATTACCCTTTTCTTACTCTGTGTGTAGGAGTGTAGTGGTAGTGTTCCACAATACAGTTATGATCATGAATTTGATCTTTTATTTGGCTAGCTATTAGGGGAAATGAGCGCGAGATGGCTTGCTCACCATCTTCAAGGAGAGTGATGGAAAAACAGCTTCTTGTAGCATGGTCCATTTAGTGTATATTGCTAAATTCCCTCTGTCTTGAGTTAGCTCTGCCATTACTTGTCTTACCAAACGTTAGGAGATCAGAGATAAATCGCTTGTCTGAAGAAAAAAATCATTAAGCCTTGTGAGAATGGTTTCTTTCCAGTAGAGGGACACATGCATTACATTCAGTAAGGGGGGTGTATGAGAATACATGGTTCTGTGTTATCATACTTGGGATGGAACTAAAGCAGTCAGAGGGTGTACATGCACTTTAAAATAATACCCTTTAAGTTCCCCCCCCTACTTTGATATGACAGTGGTTTTTTTTCACAAAGTGATTGAGGCTGAAATACATGTAGTTCAACCCCCTTGCAGGGTCATGTAAAGCAGGTTGGCCAGTACTGTGTCCTGTCAGGTTTTCAATATATCCAAGCAAGGAGACTCCACAGCCTTGCTGCATAACCTGTTGCAGTGTTGACCACCCTCACAGTGAGAAAGTTTTTTCTTATGTTTGAATGGAATTTCCTGCATTTCAGTTTGTGCCCATTGGTTCTTGGTCTGTCAGTGGGCACTGCTGACAAGAGTCTGGCTCCACCTTTTTTGTTCCCTCCCATCATATGTTTAAACACATTGGGAAGACTCCCTGCGCCTTCACTTCTCCAGACTGAACTGTCCCAGTGCTCGGTCTTTCCTCATGTCCAATGCTCCAAACCATTAATCGTCTTTGTGACGCAGAAGTCTAGATGTAGTTGCAAAAGTGCCACCAAATAAGAGAGGAAAGCGGTTTTACTGTTTGTTTTTATTATTATTAATTATTATTATTGCAATTTGTTGCCCAGTCTTGGGAAGAAGTGCTACTGAAGCATCTTGAATGGACTTAATGCTGCACTCCTGCGCTTCTTCCTGGCAGACCTGAAGTCTTCTGCTTCTTCAGAGGAACACCTGTCTCCGTCACTGTTCTGACTGATCTGCTGCTGTTCTCCGTGCACGGCCATGGAGGGCACGGCTTCGTCTTCAAGCCCCCATTGGGCAGCCTTCTTGTCCTCAGGCTGAGACACCCAAGGCCCCGCGTGGCCTCTGAAGGGGCCTCGGGTCGCCCCGGTGCAGCAGCCCAAAGGAAGCCAAGTCCGCTCTTGCCCCCTGCTTGGGATTGTCTTCACGAGTTGGGGGGAGAGGGAGTGGGGCTGGGGGCTGGGGCCTGGGAAAGGAGGCCATCCTGCAGGCGAGCCTGTGAGATATTAAAGGATGGCCTCTCCCAGCTAATTGTGTGGACGGAGGCTGTGCCGTGGATAAGGAGCTCTGCGGGCGCTCCAGCGACGATGGTGATGTCGCCTCGCAGATGGGAGCCCTGGCACGATGGTGTTGTGCCACATCAGCTGGGTTGGAGGCAGATCCACCTCCATTGGCTCTTCCTCCTCCTGAGGTGGATCCACCTCCATGGGCTCCACATCGCGCGCCATGGTGCTGGGCGTTGCTCCTAATCCACCGGCACACTTCCTCCGCCACTTCTTCTCTGGTTCCGAGAACCAATTCTCCATCCCACGGAGCTGTGGGCAGCCGCTGCTCCAGGACCTCTTCACTCCAACCATGGTTGGCTATCGCTGGAGGGCCTGGAAGCTCAGCGAGTGGTGGGCCAGGCGCAGGGGGCTTTATAGGGCCCAGAACAACAGGAGGGGCAGATGCCACTCTGACATCAGGAAGCCTCTGTGATGGCGCCTGTGATGGCGCGCCACGCCTGTGGCCAAACATGGCCGTGTTGGGAGTGGGTTTCTGCAGCCTGAAAGACGCCCTCGTGTGGAAACAGGAGGAGGGTCAGGGGGCTGAGGGCCCCTTTGCTGGGCATGGCTCTCCCGTGCCATTTTGCTTGCCAGAGAGACAGGCTGCCCCTTGGGCACAGGGACTGCCCTCCGCCTCCCCTCCTGTGGCCTGGCCTCCAGCCCCCTCCAGATCCCACGCCTGGGGTCCCTGTGCCACAAGATGGTAGCAGCAATGTTTCCAGAGGGGCAGGAGCCCTCCATTTCCCCCCGTCAGCCACCGCTGGGACTCCCTGCGAGTGGTGCAGCCCCCGTGCTTGACAGGAGCTGAGAGGGGGCGAAGCACCCAGACGTCCTGCGAGCGGGAAAGGGAGGCGCAGCCTGCACAAGGTCTCCCAGCAGTCGATCAAAGCCCTGCTGGTGGTCAAGTGCTGTGCGAGCCCTTCTTTGCCGTCCCCTACACTTAGCCCTGCCCCTGGAATGTGAGGAGGTGCCACCTCTTGTGCCCTGAGCCCCGAGGGAGATGGGAGGAGAGGGCCTGGCCTCCTCTGGGCTGCTGTGCCGGCGCAACGCCTGGAGTCTATTGGAGGGCCACTGAGGTCCTTGAGGCCTGGAGGTGGGGGGTCACCAGAGAAAAATGCTTCTTGGTTTAAAGTGCATCACATTTCTGGTCTTATTAAGAACCCTAAAAGGGCAAGAGATGAGACTAGCTGAAGCATCAGTCTCATGAAAAAGGGAACCTTCATGAAAAAGGGAACCTTCCACTAGAGTACAAGCATGAGCTGTGAGAGGTCAGCCATGGAGTTGAACAAAAGACAGACCTTACTGTCTCCTGATAACAGGGGTCACAGTGTCTGCAGGGAGACAGGGAGAACTGCAGAGATGGCACAGGACACCCGAGTGTCTCACACTGCTAGTTCATACTGGCAGGTTGGCAACACTCGTCAACTTCTTACACCTTCCAGTAGTATTTGCAGGGTTGGGTTCCTTGACTACAAAAGGAAGACATATGGAACTGCCTGCAGTGAGATTTTTCAAGAGCCAGTTGAAACTAGTAACTTCATTAAGAGGTTGCTTACATTATGTTGTGGCGGAATCTAGATGCTGGATGTTAGACTTCTTGATCTTCTTGATTCTGAAATGAGTTGGTATATTTAAAACAAAACAAAGCAAACTGAACAAAAAGCAGTGCTTTGACAAGGCCAAAGCTTTCAGGAGCTGTTCTGTGTTGAAACTGTAAAATGAGGCACACCCAGCCACATTCTGCTAGGAGTTTTTTCAGAGGCTGTTCACAGAATCACGAAATGTTTGGGATTGGAAGGGACCTCTGGACATCATCTAGTCCAACCCCCCTGCCCAAGCAGGGCCACATAGAGCGTGTGGCCCATGATCACATCCAGGCAGGTTTTGAGTATCTCCAGGGAAGGAGACTCCACAGCCTTTCTGGGCAAGCTGTTCCAAGGCTGTCACCCTCACAGTAAAGAAGATTTTCCTCATATTCAGATGGAACTGAAACACAGATGTATTTTCCCTAGCCTTCTGTTTGCTGCTGATTTGTCTGTAGGAGCCCTGCCTGTTGCCTTTCACGTCCCTCACCAGATTCAACTTTTGGTGGGCTTTGGCTTTCCCAACCCCATCCCCTCATGCTTGGACAGTGTCTCTGTGTTCCTCCTGTCCCTGCACTTCTATGCACTTCCTTTTTATAATTGACTTTTGTCAAGAGTTCCTGCCACCTTTCCTTGACTTCTGTGCGTCAGGATGGACAGTTCTTGACCTTGGAGGGGGTGATACTTGAAAATCAGCCAGCTCTTCTGGACCGCTCTTCTCTTCAGGACCATCTCCCATGGGATTCTCCCAAGCAGATCCCTGAGAAGACTAAAATCTGCACTCCTGAAATTCACGGTTGTGATCCTGTTACTTGACCTATTCCCTGCTCTCAAGATCCTGAACTCCACCATCTCATGCTCACTGCTGCTAAGGCTGCCCCCCACCTTCACAACCCTGAATCAGTTCTTCCATGTTGGGAAGTGCAAGATCACCCCTCGTTGGCGCCTCAGTTGCCTGTGTCAGGAGGTTATAGAAGTACCTGCTGCTGTGTACAACAGCCACTTACAAGGCATTATATCACCGGTATCTATTGCACAAGAGCAGGCTGTCTCTCATTGACCATCCGATCAAATACTCTGTGCACATTAAATGCAAGTGTTACGAATGCTGTATTTCCCAGAGATACTAATTCCTCGTGAAGAAATGCTGATAAGAAAACAGTGTTTTGGGTAGTTCAGAATATGAACTGCAAAGGCTGTTGAAAGATCCTAACAGCAATGATGGATGTGAACTTAAAACCGGACCTGGAAGCTGTACATGCTTGCTGCTGTTTCTCCTGCATGGGATTAGCAGCAGAGATTTTCAGCAATACCAGGAAAGGAGGTAGAAAGGAGACAGAACTGTTTTTCTAAAGGTCGGCAGTCTGTGAGCCGCACTGTAGCTGGTTGTTTGTGCGTGCCTTATTAATATTTATGCCACATTAAAGAAATGTTGAGAAAACTCTTTGTCTTAACTAATGGTAATGAAGTGTTCAGAGGTATCCGTTCTTTCGCAAAAGATCAGCTATCTGTGCTAGAACAGGTTTTGCTGGTGCCTTGATTGATTGCTGAAGGCAAGTTTAGCTATTCTGCTCCATGAGGAAGGTGTGCTGACATACGTTTTTCCTCTTTGGTTTTCTCTTTCTTTGGGGTGATTGAGGCACTCAGGTCAGCCCTTTCCACATGACACAAATGCCACGTAACATCAGACATGGGATGAAAACTTAATATTTTCCTGCCCAAACCGAAGTGCTTCCCTAAGTGCAGCTCAGACGTTCGCAGTGTGGTGAGAGCTGGGCCTGGTAGGTTTTGCTTGCGGACCTGGGCAGCAGCGATGCCCTCTGGAGCGTCTTGAGAGCAGCAGGTGGGGATCCAGGGAGATGGAGGGGGCCTGGGGCAGAGGAGCTGACGAGGAGATCCAGGAGAAGTGGTGTATATATCTGTACTGGGTTTTGGACATGGAGTGAAGAGCAGAGGCCCTGGGTTGTGAGGTACCTCTGTGGGAGGAAGGGAAGTGCGTTTGTGGGAAAAGTGCCTGCTTCAGCCGAACAATTTCTGGGCAAATAGTGATGTTTTACAAAGCGCTAGGTGGTGAGGCCTCTTTTGCTTCCCTTTGTCAAATCCAGGCATGAGACAGACTCCGGGGCTTGCTGCCTTGCTCTTCGCTCTGGGCCCTCCGAGAGGAATCGGCCATCTTGTGTGTGGCAGGGGGACCCCACGCCAGTGCGCAGGCTGCTGCGGGGCAGGGACGTGTGGAGGGGCCTGTTATGGCACCGCCTGGCGCTCCCCTGGGGCTTTTGGCCTCCACACAGGGGTTCTCCTGCCCAGCCGGGGGCGCAGCCTGGCACCCGCCTTACAGCGAGGTGCCCTCTTGCGCTCTCGTCTTTCCCTGCTTTTACGGTGAGTCCTTATGGTCTTTTGTGAAAAGATCCTGATCAAATGCGAATCACTGAAGACCCTTCACCTGGCAGAAGATTGTGAGGGGAAACTGAGGCACAACCTGGCTCTGAGCATGCAGAAAGTCAGGGCTACTGCATGAAGGACAGGTGACGCTGCCTGGGGGTAAGGAGCGTTTTACGCTGAGGCAGGCTTGTTCTGCCGCGCGGGTGGCTGGTTACTGGGAGCTGCACTGGGGACACTTGCCTGATGAGCCCACAGTTTCCCTCCTCTGACAGCAAGTTACTAGCTCATGCTGGTAGCACCAAGCCCCTGAGCAAATTTCCTTTTCGACCTCCCCTTTCTGCTGCCAGTGCTGCAATAATGTCAGGCCCCAGGGAAAACCTGAAGGTGACGATGCTTTGGAAGGTAAAGACCTCAAGCGTAAACAAATACCAGTGTCAGAGGCAGAGCCACTTGATGTGAGAAGACGTGTAACAAATTAGTCTGCTTGCTTGTCTCAGCCTGCAGTTCTGCAAAATGAAATATTGCCTGGGAGCTTCTGTCGGAAATATTTCAGCTTTTGAAGTAAATTAATAATTCTGTAACTACAATGTTAATTTAAGGAGAAATTACATTCATATTAGTCTTTTTTTAAATCTGGTATCTTCAGTTTAGTCCAGTTCTTTGAGCATATTCAGTGCATGACCTGATTTCTCACTGACCATTTGAAAGCCGTTTTGCTTGATGCCTTTTAAAAATATCAAATTAAAAAAGCTTTGCTTGACTAAAATCTGCCTCGACTATGGCCACAGTTCACTGTCGTGAAAGTCCTTTCCCCTTCTGCTGTCCCTTGAGAAGGGATTACTTGAATGCTAGAAGTACTGGAGTTGTATCCATTGCTAGTGCAGTGGAAGGAACCAAATGCTTTTATGAATTGTGATGGTTTCAGTTGCAATCTGTACTGAAGTAACCAGGTTTATCTACAGGCTTTACTGTTTTCTCCTTATTTGTTCATCTTTTTCCTCACTGCTGTAGGATTTTCTAGTGTGTAGTTTCTCTGGCATGAAATCTAATTCCTCAATGTGTAACATATGAGCCAAACTTACATGCTAAGTCTTGCTAAGGACTGATGACAAAGAATCAAAAACCTCAGGACCTTTCATTTTTTTCTCCATTTACTCTACTGCATTTGTATCAGGCCCACTTCCAGCCCTGAAGCCAGCTCTCCTGATTCAAATGCAAACTCTTGGCATGAGATGATCTGTCGGAGCATTTTACTTAGTAGATGCTGTCAGGAACCTGCTCGGGTGCATGCTGAAAAGATCAGAGGTAGCAGGGGACCTGCCTGTAGCTGCTGGGAATGCTGAATAATGCTGAATAAGACTTTATTTTTGGGGATCAAACGCGGGCGTGATGTGGGGACAGTGGAGGGAAACAAACCCCTTCTTTTTACCCGAAGCCAGAGCTGTTGGCGTTAATTTTCTACCAATGGTCAGAACCACGATGATTGTGAGCGTGAATCCTTACACAGATGCTTTAGAGGGGCTGGGGTAGGGGAAAACAAATAGCAAGTGTGCGATAAAAGAAAAAAACCATGGAGTGGAATACCTACCTGATCACATGGTGGTATTTTATTTTATTTTACTTTATTTTTGAATTATTTAAAAAGAGAAATTATTGCATGAACTCCTGGCATAAAATTTTACCGCGTGTCAGGATTTTGGAGGACTCTTCTGTAGCATCACTGTTGTTCCTCTGCTTCTTCACAGACTTAATGTGTGCTCAGGGAGCAGTTCGAGTCTCTCCTCCACAGCTTCAATTCCCGGACATTGCCACTAGATGTCCCATTTTCTATGCGGTTTATGCTGCTTTAAAAATTACCAGTGTTACTTTGTTTGGAATATGGGAAGGGATTTCAGTTTGTCAGCATTTACATTATTCATATTTTCACTTCTTCTTTGACTATTACTGTAGCTATTTTTGAACAAAATTGTTGCTTAGAGTGGTTTTACTTGGTTTAACTGAACTTCCTACAGGGGCTGGGACTGGGAATGTGGGTCTGATGCAAAATGCCAGCATCCTTCTCTGTCACTGGGTTCAGCAGGAAAACTCGTGATAACTTGTTTTTGAATTACTGTATAGCAGTGCTGCTATGCTGGGATTTACATTTTAATGAAATCCTTGTACAAAAACCAAGCTCTCGGCTCTAGCTACTAACGGTGGCAGGTATTCAGCATAAATTGGACATAAATTTTGTGGGTTCCTTTGCTTTTAAAACAAAACCCAAAGCAATAATTCTGAGGCAAACCTATGCATAATTTACGCTGTGTGTTGCATCTGTGTGCGGCTCCGAGCAGCGGGTTTGTGCCTCTGTGCAGAGGTATGGGAACTGTGCTGCGAAATACAACCAGTGCACACCCAGATGGTGACATTCACTGCTCCCTCCGTGCAGATTACATGTGCTAGGGCTCCAAAACTAGGTAGACGCAGCCAACAGGGATTCCGGCCTCTGGATCCCAAAGGTCTGCTTCACGATCGCCCCTGCAGGTTTGCCCTGAACCCCTTGAAGTGTGCGCGGGAGCAATCTCTGTGGCTGCGACCCGCGGAGCTGCGGTGGGGTGCTCGCCATGGATGATGTGCAGATGTCGGCGTTTGCTGGCTTCCTCCTGCGGTGAGAGGCACGGCAGCCGCTCTCCCTTTCCGGGACGTACGGCCCTGCTCTGCTCACCCTCTGTCGGCTGCTGCCTCCTCAGGCAGCGGTTCAGCAAGGTGAGTGCTCACAGCTGAGAAAGGGAAGTCCTAATTAGCCATAAATATCTATTTATTTTGGCTGAAGGAAAAAAGGTAATTTATGTCTGCAGCTGTCTTCAGCAAATAATATGACACCAGGAAGCAAATAGGGTTGGTATATATAGATGCTATAATGTCTCACTAGAGAAAATCAGGGACACTGCCTTCAGGTTCATTTAATTACCGCAGGCATTTCTGATGATAATGTCTAATACACATCTCTAGCTGTATGTGGGCTCTCCTTAATGCCTAATTCTGGATAGTGCTGAGCATTTCCAGCTCCTGGCATTAATTCTACTCAGCAGTTGGCAGGATTGTGCCCTGATGTTCTTTTTAATGAAGTTCTTGCTAGAGTCAGCTTTCTTACCGGCTAAGTAAGTTTCGACTTTTTTCATGACGACTGTCTGAAGGCTCGACCAGTCCCTTTGCTCAGATTTACTGATGCCTCTCTCCACAGGTAGTGCCTTGAAGCTGGCAACGTAAGTGACATTTCAGTGACACGTTATCAGTGTGTTGAGCATTTTCAAAATGAATTCAGATGATCCTTCCCTAATACCTGCATCTGACCTTCTCACTAAGTGAAAAACCTCATAAGTAGACAAAGTTTGTACAAAACACGTGGAACAATAGCAAGTGCTTTTCAAAAGGTCTGTCTGGTGTTTGAAGGACAGAAGTGGGACCTGTTACACTGCATGCAACATAAATGTGGAAGAGAAAGTTCTTGCTCCTGAAGATGTTGGTATGAAAAGCAGAAATAAAAGGTTTACAACTGGGATAAAATATACAAAGAAATGCTTTGCCATGCTAACGACAGAAGATAACTGAAGTGTAGAGGCAGGAATGGGAGAACCAGTAAAACTACAGAAGGAGTAAAAAGGTGGGATTGTCATAATTTATCACCAGGCTATCCAGGGTTAGCTTTGATAGTTGTTCTTCCCCTTGGCTGTTTAGAAAATGAGAGCTAGAAAATGATGAGTGTTAGTGCACCACATTTCTCCTGTCTTGAGCAGAGGTGGATGACCTTCATGAAAGAGCAGACAGGGGACCAAATAGACATCAGGGACAGCTAGGACATCAGCACGCAGTTTGTATGTCGGACGACTGCTCTGTGGGAAAATTTCTCATGCTTCTGGAAGTCTGCTTTGGACAGCCTGATGCTGCAGAGCTGGCCTCTGTCGGTGGGACTGCAAGGCTGGAGGGTTTTAAAAGGGTTGGAGGGATCAGAAATTCCTCCCCTTTTCCTTGGTCTCAGCAGTCCAGAGCTGAGAGGTGAGCAGTTTGTATAGGAGCAAGATTCAACAAGCTTAGAAAAGCTGTGTGTCAAAATGTTAGTGCTCTCTAGTCCCCGTTTCTCTGGTCTGTTGCTACAAGTGCAGACAAAGATGCAAGGGGCTAGTGAGGTCTGGATATTTCTTTTTTCATTCTGGGAAGATAATTTGGTTGCCTCAGTCGTGGCATCTCATTCCTTCTTATCTCCACAGAGTCACTCATGTACTTGGGCATTTGCTCTCTTGAGCAATGACTTCCAGACCCTGAAATGGAGTAGCAATTTTATTTGTAGGGTTTTGATTACCCGGGACATGGGCAAGCAAGTGGTGTTGCAGGCAACCCATAGGAAGTCATTCAAAGTCATATGCTCATCCTGTTGCATCTGAAAGCCAAAACTCAGTCTGTTTTTTGGTCTGGTAACAGATCAGGATACATGGCAGCAGCTACATGTGTAGTGAAAAAAAAAATAGTTAATAATAGTTTAGGATTTAGAGCTACTTATTAACTCTTGTGTAGAAATTTTCATCGACGTGCTTTTATGAAGAATAAATGTTATAACTATGTCAATCCTGGAAGAAGAGACTTGTTGAAGCTTTCATAGTAGCCTGGGAATAGATCTTGAAAAAGGACTCTCACTTCATTCTTCTACTCCGGAAAAAAATAGCATTTCAAAAAGCTGTCAATATGATCAAGGAAACCAGATTTGCCCTTAATTACTTGATGTGAATAATAGCTAAATATAAGTTCTTGCAGCAGGGTGGGGAGAACTGCTTTGAAGTGAACAGAAGAGCAGCTTGCATCAGGTAGTAATTTGTTACTGTGTTCCGGTCTCTATTTTGCCTAAAGCTTTGCTGTGATTACTGCTACTGGGAGCTGTTGGTGTGCTACATTGATCATTGTATGCTTGAAAATGCAAATGAAGATAAAAACACCACCATAAGTCTCTGAGATACAGATGCAATGAGGCTTTTTAGAGGAATATTACCACAGGCATTTCTCCCAAACTAATAATTTATTTTCAGACAAACAAGTAGTTTAGGAAGAATAGAAATATTCTGTCTTACAGTCAGCTGTTAAAAACATGATGGGGGCAAGAAGTTTAAACTACTGGCTCTGTTGACTACACGTAGGATTTACCATTGCATTTGATGTCTTGCTTCGCTAAAACTTGGACTCCTTGAAGTCTTGAACCGTATTATCACCTGGAAATCTCGCCTTCCACTAAAATGAACAAGAAACCCCCAATACCCAGCATTTGTTGCTTTGTGGAAGAGGATTTGCAGTGTGATCCAGGTGGCTATGAAAGAAGCGAGTATCACACCGCTTGAAACCTAGTGCTGCTTTTGAACTGCAGGGCCAGCGATCCATGGAGGAAAAATCCTTGTGCCTGGCAGTGGTCAGGGTGGCAACAGGAGAATGCTAAGAAGTGCTGTTTAAAAGTCTTTTAAATTCTTCTCGAGGAGAGGGGTTTAGACTATGGCAGGCGCTTCAACCTTGTATGAGAGTGAGCAAGGTTCATGGAATCTCATCCTGTATGAGCCTACACCTAAACCCTCACATTTGTGTGCCTTTGTCCATGCATACACCTCTGAAAGACTTGCTCATCTTCTAAAGTTCCAAAATTGAGTAAAGATAGTGGTTTTAATACGGACTGTCTGTGAGCACAGTGGCAATGACTTATCAAGTGCAATTAAAAGAGACTTCCTTTATGTGCTGGCAGTTTAGGTAGATTTATCCTAGTTCAGATGTCAAAACATATCAGAGAAAGCAGGGAAAGGACTTCAGAGGTCTTGAGTTAATTGCTGGAAGTGTTCCTTCTCTTCGTAGGAGCACTAAACAGCCAGTGCTGGGGCATGTATAAGAACTTATGGAAAGAAAGAAGTAAATTAAGTTCAAGAGCAATGGTGAAAGCTCTTTAAGACACTAGTGCCTCCTGATAAAACCATTGGGTTATCTAGATGGTGGTGTTGACGGCACACAGACTGAAATTGAAGCACTCTGTTATGTGGGGTTCTGATGAATAGTAGCTTGGAAGGTTGAGATCAACATGTTTTAGAAATGTAATGAAAGGCTGAAGAGAAAACAAGCCAATGTAGGCTTTGTATGGTTTTGCCTCCAGGCTTATTTCCTCATAATTAAAGTAAAATCTTGTGGGCCTGATTCTGCTCGTACTTACGGGAGTCAGTCTGTGCTGTTTCAGGTGAGAACGGCCATGCAGAGATGGGAGTGTGCTTCTTGTCCTGACACCTCTAGAATAATTTATGGCTTCTTTTTCTTTGCCAGTGAATACGTAAACCAAGGAGGCAGTCTTCAGTGGCAGAGGCCTTTCAGCAGTGTAAAGAGAGAAAGAACAGTCCAGTGCAAGTCAGTAGCTCGTGACTTGAAACCTGGCTTCAGTTACCAGTCACCAGCTGTCACCTTAGGGAAACCACTGAGCCTGAGCTTACCTTTATTCTCCATCTGAAAATGAAGATAACAGTGTTGCTGTATCTCAAGATTCTCATGGGGATGCTAGGTAGGTCCCTAGATAAGAGAGAGCTCTTGTTACAGGACCTCACCTAGAACTGCATGGGAATAATAAATGCAAAAGTCAAATTTACTTGGTGACGTTATGCCAGTTCATTTCAGCTAAATTGATTTATATTTCTGTTCTCCACAGAGAGAGAGACATGCATTCATAGCTGAATTTTTCTTCTCTCAGGTTTTTTCATATTTCCATAAGCTAAACCTCCTCCAAACAGAACGGAATGTTTTTCTCTCTGCTTCTCTTTCCTGAGTATAATTAATGGCTTAATTGGTTAAGGGAAATATCTTTCTGAACTTGCATTGGTTACTGTGGATATTTACTTAGTGTTATCTCAAAGGTTTGTAATTACTCTTAAATTCTTTACACAATGCTTGAACTTCCTGCCTGGGGAATAAAAGCACTGTTCTGCTGTTATTGATGGGATGTCCCCTCACACACGCTGTGTGTATGTGTGTGTGTCACAAAGCACAAGTTATCTGCTCCAGATAAAAAGTGTAGTGCCAAACAGCCAGAAATACAGAAATATAACCAAAGCACCTGACTACTTTTCTCTCACTTTGCCCTGGAGGAGTCAACAATCCTAGCCATCAGGGATGGAAATTCTGTTTCTCGGGGAGAATTAGGCAGCCCGGAGAGCAAGCCTTGCCTTCGCATAGTGCTGCAGGGCTGTCTCAGTAATGAAGGTAAGCATTCAGGGCCCGAGACAAGTGTGGGAGTCTGGCTCAAGTGATTTTATTGTTTGAATTCAGATTATTACATCGGTGACATCCTTGTGATGTATCTTTCTATAAAGACAATTTCAAAGAAAGCTGTACCTCCTCTGACTAAAAGAAATATTTTTCCAGTAAGATGAATTCAGCTGCCTGATGCTATAACTGGTATGAACGCTCCTGGCTCCTCTTAACCTTTTCACATTGTACTGGTTTCCCAAGAGAAATCAAGAATCCGACAGAGCACTGCTCTGTAATGGGCTGTGGATTAGAAGTAATGAATCACCTACAGAAAGGTCTCTTTGCTGGAATATATACCAACATTTAGTCTCCAAAGCAAGTCTCAAAGTGCTTTGAAAAAAAAGTTAATCTTCCCCTACTTTGTACTCTTAGCCTGTCCTTCAGCAGCTCCTTGATGCCAGCACATGCAGCGTGAAAGAATTTTATGAACTTTCTGTCAGTATTAAAATCTGAACCTTTTCTCCCTGCCTGTAAACCAATATAACCCTCCCTTCTCTTTCTTATTTTAATGGTGTTACTGTTCACCCTTTGCCCCGTACCTTCCACCCAAGGTGCTTGAGGGCAGTATAAAGCTCTCTGCATTTGTGCTAGCGGTTGAATAATATAATTTCATAATGAAACCGTCACTACAGGCATTACTGTCTGCTCCATGAAATTCCCCAAGCCTGAAAATCTTCTTTCGTAAGCCTATTGCCCTTCAGTGCTTCTACAATAGGCTTTTTAAATATTTTGCAATGGCATTTTTTTCTTAAGAGAAAATATTTTAACTGGGACACTAACCGTCGTTGGCCTTTCTGTATCATGTGAAAATGGCTCTAATGTGATTATCGTGCTCTGACTGTTAGATAAACTGAAGGACCTTTTCCTTTTTAGCAGCCATCTGATATAGAGCAAAGCAAACTTTCCTTTAATATAGGCCTTGCTTCTTTTGATTCTGAGATACACTTAAAGGTAGCTATGTTGTGTCATATAATACCTCAGAAATATTATTGGTACCAAAATGATGTATGGTGCTTTTTGGCAGGAGAATACACACAGTGGAAGACTTCTCTAATACTGCAAACTATCCATCCTTGTATTTATTTAAAAACAAACAAACTTGAAGCTATTGCTCTTTCTGCAATCCAACAGCATGCTCTTGACGGCAACTACAAGAGGTCATGCTTTTGAAATGAACTGCTTTTGTGCTAACTTTTCATCCTCTAATACTTTTACCTTATTTCTGGAAAAAAACATGCAGATGCAGTTTAGGGCTACAACCCATCTTTGAAAACTCTTTCCAGTCCCTTATTAGAAACCCTATACCAAGTTAATTATTTCACACACCTGGTGATTGTTATATACAATGTCTGGTTCCCTTTTACAACTGTAACAACTCTGTTGTGTAACTGTGGTATGATGGCAATTTTAGACTTTATAATTTGCTTGCTTATTTATTTTGAACAAGTATGCCTAGACCTACTTGCATATCTGAATTTCATACAGAAGCAAGAAGGTTTCCTGAGCTCACGCTTCTTTGGGTAGTGTGTACATACTATTTTTGTCCTATGTAATTTGCATTCCTGCCTACAGGCCAAGAGGTGTAGGTTATACTGAGTTTTTAGCTTTTTTTAAAAGAAAAAAATAAGCAGAGCAATAACTTTGGAGAACAAAAGGTGGCTTTTGAAGCCTGAAAGTCTGTCAAAGCCAGAACACAATCATTTCCTCAGACCACTCGCCCAGTGTGGCAGTGACCAGCTGCCTCTAGAGTCCTGTTGTTGCCTGTGGAGACTGAAGCTCTTTCAGCTGCCCATCCTGAAGCTGAGCACTTCCTTGGGAGGCAACAGAACCCGTCCTCTTCCAGTGGAGAAGTGTTTGACAAATGAAGATGGGCCCCATGATAGTCTTCTGTCCTTCTCTCCCGTCACCTCCTCTGCAGGAAGATGCCGTGAATAACCACAAAGTAGGGTTTCAGACTTGCCACGTGTTCCACAGGTCCTCACCTCAGAGGAACAGAAACACACAGTGAGCAAGCCCTGATCTGGATTAATCATCTAATTTTTTTGTTATTGTGCTGTTTTGCACTGATGTGTAGCTTTTAATGTCCGTTTTCAAGAGCTTAGGTCAGGGAAGTGATAGGCTTTGACACAGCAACCAATGTATCTCCAAAGCAAAAAGCTGAATTCAGAACGCATCGCCAGATTGATACAATCACATTTTTGTCTCCCGAGGAAGTGCAAGGTTGCTAATGTAATCTGTGCTGCTGAGGTTATTTTGGTTTTCTGGCTGCTCAACCAACGCATGCTCGGCCTCAGTGCGGTATTTCAGCATTTTGTTTCGCTTTGAGAGCATGGCTTTGAGACCAGCCTCACAATTTCACTCTGTACGGACAAGACCTGTGCTTTGCAGCAGACTGGGAATCAGCAGGGCCCTGCTGCGAAGTCACTGTGCGCGTTAGAGCTAAATAAATCATTAAGTCGTTGCTACTGTTTGTCACCATATTTTATTGTTTTTTATTGTTCCAGGTGTTTACAACTCTGGGCTAAGGAAGGATTGGAATTGCACTGTGCCAGCAGCAGCAGCACTGGGAAGCGGACTGTTACATCCTGGTAAGATCCTGCTTGTTGTTTGAAAATCTAAAGGACACGGAAGGGCTTGGGTGGGTGGAAGACTGCTTTCACCTAATGTGTGAAAATTAGGCTTTATTTAAAAACAAACAAACAAGAACCCTAAATCTAAAAGGCTTTGTGGTATATAAGTGAATGCTATGTCATACTAGGGCAGTAGTCAAGTTAAATACTTGCTCATGGTGGCCATGAAGGTCCTGCATCTGATGTTTAGGAATCACCATCTGTAACTCTTCAAGCCCAACTTAATTTTCTTTTCCACTGAAGACAGTTAGTACAATATGCATTCCCTTAAAGTTATATGTCTGTGTCTTCTTCAGGTTCATTCTGGATCTGCTGGTACAGCTATTCTCACCTTTTCTTTTTGCATTCAAATCAATGCAAAGACTAAAATTCTGTGATCAGGAGATTTTTCAGAAATCTGCTTTTGGCAAATGGACTGGCAAATCTTTAACAATCTTGTTCCAAAACCCCTCTCAGTCTCCTCATTCCATGAAGTTATGCAAATATTTACTTGCTTAATCAAATATTGGTGACATTTTAGTTTGGCTAGATGTTTTACTCCTAACTTCATCTGTTGGCAACAAGACCTCTCTTTTCTGCTCACTTTAACCTTTTCCACTGCTACAGTTACAGTTCATCTTGCAGCAGGTATTTCAGACCCCCTCCAGGGAAGGAAAATGCTCTATTCTGGCATCCAAGATTCTTTTCCCTGTTCTTTATGGATTTGAAATCCAGAGGTTACATTTGTTTGGCTGAACATTACCTCATGTTTGGCTGGGGGTAAGACTACACACAGGGTGAAATAACAAGCTACTGTGTGTAAGCTGCTCAAAGGTAGGAGAAATGAAAACTATTTCAGATACCTTAAAATGAAAGAAGGTAGACGTCCTCTGCAATAAACGTGAAGCAAAGTGTACACAGACACTTAGTGCAGAAAAACAACACGTTAATTTGCTCCCAAATTCACAACCTCCAACACAATGTTTAAGGAGGAAAATGGAGTTAAAGACATCTCTTACTATTTGATACTTTTCTTAAATTTGGGAGTTGCTTGAAATCGGTAAAATATTAAATAACTCATGGGAAACAGAAGTCATAATCCAGAAAAATCCATCCTCATTGTTCAGAAGATACGAGAAGAGCTGGGGAGAAAACAAGCTTTTTTTTTTTTTTTTTCCTTTTAATGTGCTATTACACACATCAAAATTTTGCAACACTTTGATTAATCTAGCAGAAATTTTGTGTCATGCTGCCTAGTTTAAACTATGCTTGGTGCTATAGAAAGCCAAGATTTCAAAGCTTGTATTGCAGCTCTGTGGGAGCCAGGAGGGGCTTGCTGCAGTGGAGGGGAGGGAAGCGCAGTTGCATTCTAGGTGGTCAGATGCTAACCGCTAAATAGCTTGTTAGACTGTGTGTATTTGTCTAAGTTTTTCAAGAGCTTGTTTTATTATTTGCAAAGCTTCATAGACACATTTGTATCATTAAAGGCAATGTCTATATCTTTGTGTATTTGCTGTTGTAGAGAGATTCTACTAACATATTTCAAAGTGAAGAGGACTACAACTTTATTAGTTTCCAGACACCTCACTAATTGTTCACATGATACTGATAGAGCTTTTCTTAAATTTCTCATTACCCAACAACTGCTCCTTATCACACATGTGAGTCACCAACAAAGTTTGAATTCCATTTGGCTGTGCTCACACCTGTGGATTTGATACTAAGTATGCAGTTACCTCTGTTTGCATGCCTCAGTCTAATCGACAGAATTGTGGAGTGTGTTAAAGAGGGCAGCTTTACATCTTTTTGTGTGTGCACTTTCTAGATGGTAAAGCTTGAAATGTGATTCCAGCATGACCTGTATCTGTTCTGGATATAACATGTAAGAGGAAAAGGACTTTTACTTTTGCAGAAAGGGATGGATGTGTGTAAGCTAGGTTGTGCTTAAACTAAAAGCAACTAGTCTGAACTTTAACCATCATTTTTGAAACCATTTCATAACTCAATGTTTCCTTAAAAACTTTGATCCTACATCTAATTCATGTGTGCGTTTCCAGATGCCTATTATAAGGAACCACTATTCCCTTCATGTGTCCTTCAGCATGTGGAGAATGCCACTTCCAATGGATGGGAAGCAAATGAGACTTTAGTAAGAAAATCAGGCCATTTTATCAAGTCGTTTGGCCCTTGGTCCTGCAAATAAAGCCAGCTGGGTGGATCTCATGTTTTTCCTGAACTATGTGCACACTTCTGGGACAACAAGAAATGATGGATGAAAGATTTAAGTTTACATCATGATCTGCAGTTCTGTCAGTGTTTTCTGACAAAAAAAACACCATTTGCTTTAAGACAAAAGTGACCATTACATGTTAAAAACCTCATGTAATGAGATTGTGTCTTATTTTGGCAGAAACACTAAATTCCATTTGTATTGTAGTCTCTTTTCCTCCTAACACACAGCTGGATTGCATTTGTACCAGTGAGGCAGCAAGCTTTCAGCGTTAGATGAAAATGTCGATAGCTGTGCAGACTGCATCCTCCCTGGTATCCCATCCTGGCTGTATCTTCTCTGTTCCCGGGCCCCTGAAATGGTCCCTCTGTAAGACGCTGGAAAAGTAAACACCATCATCATGCTCTGGAAATATAACTCTGTCCTGAGGCTGGGCTTATTTTGCTAATTTAGCTTACTTGGAAACTAACTGAAGTTAGTTAATAAAATGCCTGCTTTGAAATTCAGTACAAGCTTGTCCTTTAGCGATGGAGCCAACTCCCTTTCCTCTTCATGTTAATGGGAATGTTTTTGTTGTTGTTTGTTTGTTTTTGTTTTACTGATTTCAGAGAATGGAGCACCCTTTGAAGGCTATTTATGTGCCAATTATATTTTTAGGTTTTAAAGGGTTATTAAGAAACAAAACACTAATTATACCCTTGTACTGGCATAATAGAGATGAAGGAAAAGCAATCACCTAAAGGTGACTGCCCCCAGGGAAGCGAGGCTGAGCGAGGGGAAGGCTTTCTCTTCGCTTTTTTCGAGCCAGCCACGTTTACCTCGAACAGCCCAAACGCTCTCAGGGGCGAAACCCCCACCTCGCCGCCCCCCGGGGCAACAGGCGCCGGGCCGGGCCGGGCCGGGTGCCCCACAGCCTCCGCCCGGGGTGGGGCCTGGCCCGGCT
>VXAA01003226.1:748200-763076 GCA_013399115.1 Anseranas semipalmata
GCTGACAAAGATGTTGAGCAGCGCCAGTCCCAATACCAACGCCTGAGGAATGCCACTTGTTACTCATGTCCACTTGGACATTGAGCTGCTGACCGCAACACTTTGACTGCAACCATCCAGTCAATTAATTACCCATCAGGTGGTCCATTTGTCAAATCCATGTTTCTCCAATTTAGAGACNCCAGTCCCAATACCAACGCCTGAGGAATGCCACTTGTTACTCATCTCCACTTGGACATTGAGCTGCTGACCGCAACACTTTGACTGCAACCATCCAGTCAATTAATTACCCATCAGGTGGTCCATTTGTCAAATCCATGTTTCTCCAATTTAGAGACAAGGATATCATGGGGGACAGTGTCAAATGTTTTGCACAAGTCCAGGTAGATGATGTCAGTTGCTCTTCCCCTGACCACCAATACTGTAAGCCTATCGTAGAAGGTCACCAGATTTGTCAGGCACAATCTGCCCTTAGTGAAGCCACGTTGGCCATCGCCCATCACCTCCTTATGTTCCATGTGGCTTAGCAGAGTTTCCAGGAGGATCTGCTCCATGATCTTGCTGGGCACAGAGGTGAGACTGACCGGCTTGTAGTTCCCCAAGTCTTCCTTTTTTTCCCTTTTTAAAAATGGGAAATCCTTAACGTCTGGCTAGGTTAGAATATTCCATTTAGATTATCACAAAGAAGTGACTTTTTCTATACGTTGTCACAATGTCATATGTTTTTGTGCAAAAGCTTGTATAGTTTCCTGTTAGTATGCTTCTAGTACTGACCTCATCCTTAATATAGTAGGAATTATCAAATATTTTGCTTTAAAGTCTGCCACATAAAGTGGCAGAAGGAGAGTGGCAGGAAGAGAATTCTCTAGAGCTAGAAAACGTGATAGAAGTAAAGCTGTCTAATACTGTAGGAGAGAATGACACCAAATATACTGTTAGATAAAGCCATAAGTGAGTTTAAAGGAAAGTCAGCTTGCTTTCTTCCAGCATTTCTGGATCCTTTAATATTCTGGCTGGCTAACCTTTGTTTCAAATAACAAGTGCATGTAGCAACTAAAGTTTAAAGAATTTCTATATTAAAAAAAAACAAAAAAGAAAAAAAAACCAAAAACAAACAAACAAACAAAAAAAAAACAGAGTATGATTCNAAACCTACGTTTGTTTCAGTTGAGGTACCAATTAAACCAGAAAGAGCCCTGGCCCATGTCCTTTTCACTTCATCTCCAGAGTCTTCTAGCTTGCAGGCACACGTGGCATCCATTTGAAATGTTTAGTCCTTATTCATTACAGTACTGTTTGTTCTGCATTAGGATCTTGTAGATGACCTGAAATCAGAACTTACTGGCAAATTCGAAACATTGATGGTGTCTTTGATGAGACCAGCGTATATTTTTGATGCTCATGCACTGAAGCATGCAATCAAGGTAAGAGGAATGAGGGAAGAGATTGAATATATTATATACAATGTTTGTTGCTCTTCTGTTGTGTATAGGAATGAACGTTCAGTTGGTAAGGGAAATGCTGATGAAGTTGTCTTTTAATTAGTAATGTTATGCTAACACCTGCTACTACTGCTAGTGCAACAGTTTTGCTTGGTTTCTTATCCCGATAACTCATTGGAGGTAGTTTAGAAGTCTAATCTGTGTAATGTTTTATGGGAAGCTATTTTCATGAGGAACTATATAATTTTAAGAGAACAGTGTCGCTGTAGATGCAGCGATTAAAATTTACATAGCATAAGACTTGTTTTTTCTGATTTAGGTTTAACAAGCAGATGAGTGTTATTTTTAAATTCTTTTTGCTGCTAAAGTCCAGTGGACACTAGATTTTCAGCTGTGAGCAACCTACGATTTATAGCTGTACAGCTGTATGCATGGTCTGCAAATTAATTCATAGCATTTCATTAGTGTGGTGGATTTTGGATGTCTCTTGTTGACTGTTATTTAAGCTTGAGAGCTTTTTACACCTGATGAATTACAGTCCCACTCCAAAATTGGTGGGCTAGCATGTCTGTGTAAACTGATGTCGAGCACCAAAATTATTAATGGCCGTTATCTGTATTGAAGCTGCCTCCTGCAGTACAGAGAGAAGAGTTGATAAATCCTGTCAGCGTTACCTTGTTAACATTTCTCTCTTTTGCTGAATGCATTTATTACCTTTCTGGGAAGGCTAGGTAAACAAGCAGTTTACAATCTGTATGTTTAGATATCTTAATGTGTTTTTTCATGTGTTCCAATTTTTTTTCCCCCTCTATCACACCTGTTTGATATTACCAGCCCGTGGAAATTCAGGAATTGGATGTCCCTGGGTTATCTGCAGAACCTGTTGATTAAAGTAGACAACATTGAACTTGACTGGTGTCAGCAAGTGCTTGGTTGGGTGACGCTAGCATGTAAACTCCCCAAATCCTTGATGACCGACTGGTTAATAAGTAGTCTTCTATCAGCTGTGCAAGCTAGTGATCATGAACCCATGACCCAGCAAATAGTATCTCAGACAACAGAAACTTTAATCCTGGACATTTTTGTAATGTCTTTATGTGCACTGGGGGAAGGGGACATGGCACCTGACAAATAAACTGATAAAAGCCTTGCTGACTGAAAGGAATAAAAGCATTCCCAAGCTTCTTGTGTTGACTTAAGAGTCAAAGACTGACAGGGAAATGACAGAACAGATTGGTATGGGAGGAAAAACAGAGATAGTGGAACAAGAGCGTTTTTGTTCTTGTCACTTAAAACAAATGATATTAAACACAAGATCATAGGATCTCAGTGGATGTGTTTGCACAGGAAAAGATGTTGACACCAGCTGCAGTTCAGCTCAGGTGGATAACAGCACTAAAGAAGATGTGGTAGCAGGAACTTCAGTGCAAGATGACAGCTCAGCTAAGAGCATTAAGTCTGTGCTGAAGGTTGAATTATCTATTTTCATTGCTGCTGCTGCTTAGGCTCCTTAGAGAACTGATGTAATGGTGCCCGCCTCACTTGTTGAGTAGGCATATTCTTGAAACAATCTGTATTTCAAAAATGTTTGCATGTAACCCAGTAGATTTATATTTTGAATATCTTTGTACGCAGTTAGTATATTGATTTTTTTTTTTTTCCCCCATGGGAATTTTTCTCTATAGGAAGAATTGTAAATAACACACTGCAGCAAAAAAAAAAAAAAAAAAAAAAAAAAAAAAGCCCACAATATCGTAATAGAGTAATGGCTCCTTTTGAAGTGTAAGCAGCAATGGCTTATTCTTATAGGCAAAGTAGACTCAGACATGTGGAAACAAGGTATTGCCTTGGCTTTTGTAAGTTTTATCCTTGTGAAAGTGAAGAGTGCCTGTTGTGGCTATGTATAATTGGGGTACAGAAGCTATTTGGGGGTCTGGGTTAGCAATTCTATTGTAAAATGTGTTTGCTTGCAGTGGAAGAAACGCTGGGTTTAAACAAAGCACAACTCACAGAAGGGTAAAGATCATTGCTGGGTGACTCTGTTCATCTGTGTACTAATCAATGAAGGGCAGCGTATGAACTAGAACTAAGACAGAAACTATTCATTCAGTTACCTGGACGTCACTGACTGTGAAAGTGAACAAATAAGGTGTATCTGGGTGTACTTGAACATTGAAGGGCTCATCCAAGTCCTGCAGCAGTGAGCCTCTTTTAAGTGTTGGGTTGATTTTGAAAACAATCATGCCAGAATGGAAAGAAATCGTCTTTCCAAACCTCCTACAATATACCAGAAGAAAATAATTTCTCTTTTTTTTGGTCCAAGTGTATAAGGTGATGCTTGCCTTTGGTTGTCAAAGGGAATGCTTGTTTTCCTTTTGTTTTTCAATCAGCTGATTTCTGCTTGCACCTCTGTAGGGAGCAGGAACCAATGAGAAAGTGTTGACTGAAATTCTTGCCTCCAGAACACCTGCTGAAGTGCGGAATATTAAACAGGTTTATCTGAAAGGTAAATTTCAGTATAAAATAAAGTTCTGGGTTCTTTCAGTTCTGTCCAAGTGATTTTAACACATTTCAAACAGGACCTATCTGTGAAATGAGGCATGTGTCCAACAAGTGGGATTTGTTCTGCTGAGTTGGGAAACTTCATATTGCAAGAAGCTAGAGTGTGGATTGTAAACTAAAATCCTTTTTATTTTGGGGCTGTGACTGGGATATGCAGGGTTTGGTCTTTTTGTGCTTTATGGTTAGAATTCATTCAAATGTATTTCTTTATTCCACCCATTATTTTCTTTCTTGTGACCGAAAGAGGGTTTTTAAAAATTGGAAACCAGAAAAATGGCATCACATAAAGAAACAGGATTTTTTTTTTTTTTTTTGCTTATCACTTTGTTCAAATGTGTTTGTGCTAAAGCAGGTGCAGCTTTTTGGTTGTCCACAGGAATACACGCTTTCACCCTGTGATTGTGGGGCTTACTTTTTTTAAGGCAGTGTTTAATTCAGCACATTTATATCTATGCACATTCCTGCCACACAAGAAATTCTTGTGTCTTAATGAAGTTCAAGGCAAAACTTAGAGTCCCCAAGGACAAAACCTATTGGAGTGAGACTTTTCTGGGCTCTTTTCTGTTAGACAGTTGTGAGATTGCCATATTTCAGTATAACTCCAGATCTGTATGCTCTTTAGTTCCTTCAAGAGCTGAACCTATGTGTGTCACCCTGTATTTCAAAATATTTTGAGTAATTGGCTCCTGATACGATATGATACTAGGTGTGAGATGCTATCTTTTTGACTCTTTTACAGTAACGTTAGGTTACAAGTGAAGGCAGAGTATGTCCAGTTGTTAAAGCTGTTCCTGATAAGAATTCCCACAAGCTGCAAGTCAAATTCGCTTTTTGCTTTTCCCTGTTTTCTCATCAAAATAGTGAGGAAGTCTATAAGGTGATGAATGGGTATTGTTCTTTTGCAGAGTATGAGGCCAACTTGGAGGATAAGATCACAGGAGAAACATCAGGCTATTTTCAGAGACTGCTGGTGGTCCTGCTGCAGGTCAGTATCTCTTTGTGTGCCTGCGTGTGTGATTTTTTCCTTTGTTTTGATGTCTGGTGTACTCTTGTCACCTTCTGCTTACTAAGCAGGGTTTCTAGATAGACCTGGTGATGGCAGGATTGGTTCTGAAACTGAGTTACTTCCCCAAACTTAGAGCTCTGTTATGAGCCATTTCCACAGCTCTGGCTTGAAAAGCTTCTATGATACTTATGGGTATAGCAGAATGCCTGCTACGTAAGGTAATAGAAGGTAATTCTAGGTAATAGAAGGTAATAGAACATTTGAAGGTAATAGAACATTTATTTCATAAAGACACATGCAAGCAGAAGGGAAAAGCGAGGCTGTTTCTGGAGAAGGTGCATTAGGGATTGACTTCTCACAGTAAATTTTACAGGCTCAGTGTAGCAGATAAGTTGTGGTTTTGATTCAACTGTCAGTTTAACAACTTTAAAAATTTTTCTTTAGGGAAATAGAGATCCTGACGGCAGAGTTGATGAGGGTCTTGTTGAGCAGGATGCTCAGGTAGGTGAATAATTTTTTTTGAAAAAGCTGAAATGTTGGGATCAAGACTTTTGGCAGTTCTGTGTTTCAGTGTAAACCATGTCTTGTTTTGCTTATTACTTCTTGAGGTGCCTGAACAGAACAGTGACTAGGTCGCTAGAAGAGAGAGTTATGATTGCTGAGGCTTTGTGATGCTGAGATCCCAACTGCTGGAAAACTCGGATGTGTTAATAGTTCATTCTTTAACATCTAATTTGGACTTCTCTCTAAATTCAATCATTACATATCGTGTGTCACAGAGAAATATTAATGCTATTCAATGAGAGAGATGTCCAGAGAGAGTGAAATATTAAAAAGAGAAAACATACCTAAGTGTAGGAAAAGTCCTGGTTTTCTGAATGGGCTCTCTGGTTTGTTATGTACATTTGGCTTGAGCTGGGACCCATACAGAGAAGTGTCCTGTCACGTTTCTCTTAACAATATCTTTGCATACAACAGCTAACATAGCTGGAATAGGTGCAGAGCATTTTCTAATGATTATTAGAAAATAATCACCTGTACCACCAGGTACAGATGGTCAGAATTGGGGTATGTGACTGTGCAAATGCAAGACTATTTTTGGCTTCCAGATACTTGTCTTGATTACTATGATATTCTGGGAAAGGTATGATGGCAACCTTTTTACTCTGTAGTGATTTTTATTTATTTATTTATTTTTTGTCTGTGATCACTAAACATAGAAGTTAATTCAAAGCAGTTGGGGAAAGGGCATTTGAGGTGGTATGGATATGCAGGGAACTTGTAAGATTTTTCTGAGAATCCTTGAAGGAGGAAATGTTACTTTTTGGAAGACATTTTATGAGTATCACTTTTTTAAACTATGCAGTTGAGGTGCATTTTGGGTATTGCATAGTAGCAAGGCAGGTGAAAACTTAGTGCAGTGTAGCTATTTTTACTAATTATGAAATGTTGTTCCTGACAATGATAAGATCAATATGAATAGTACCTGGCTTAACACCTGTTTCCAGTTTCTTTGTAAATGAGCGGGCGTGTCCCTGGTTGTAAGACTCTGCTCTAACACTTATTTGAACTATTATTCAGAATACTTCTTATGATAGCTACTAAACCACATTGGTGATTCAGTTTAGGGGAAGAACTTTTTTTTTTTTTTTATTTATACATCATGGGAGAGAGTGTATGGAGATCTTTTACTTGCCATTAAGGAAACATTTAGAGAAACCTCTGAGATCAGGCTTGATGAGCATGCTTCAGTTTTAAGACATTACTTCTAAAACTCAACATTTGTAACAGTGCCTTTAGTCCATGGGAATATAAGGTAGGGAAATAGAGCCTAGTTGTTGGTGACTGTTAGAGCTTACATAAAATGTCTTTCACAGCTTCTGGTATCTCCAAAGAAATGCATTCTTGGAGTTTCTACATGCTGTGGTGGGACGTGGATGAAGAGTGCTGGTATTCATTTGAAGAGCTTAGCATATATTATTTTTGAACTAAATATCCTTGCAATGCTTTAATAGCCCCTTTTTTTTGCACCCTTTTGTGCTCTGTATCATTAATGTTTCAGCAGTCACAAATGCACTTTAAATAGGATTGTGGGACAAACATAAATAGGAAATTCATAGCATCACGTTCAAGTTTTACAGTATGGACAGAGCTGGCCAACAGCATTGCTATGCAGCAGATTAGGTTGTGTGGGTTTTACTAGAAAATATTTGATTGCCTTAGTATAGGTGGTAACTTGTTTGCCTGTCCTCTATTCATTGAGGAGGGAGGAAAAAAAAGCTGTAGACTCTGATATGTAAAACCTTTCTTCTTACATCATGTTTAGCACACAATTTGGAAGAAGGCTTCTGAGATTCATCTGTTTTTTTTTTTTTGGTTTTTTTTACTTCCTCTACTGTTGCTTATCCCAATTTTTAAAAACATTTCATTTTCCTAAAGGCTGCTCATAGCCTTCAGACTAACCTGAAGAGCAATCACTGTGCTCTAAAATGATTAAAATCTGTTACTGATCTAGTTTTATATTGGTTAAGAATTTAGCATCTCACAAATTTATGTTTCTGAGAGCTTTTAAATCCATCTGCCCCTCAATTTCGGAAAACTTCCTCCTGGGCCAAGTTAGCACGGTTCTCCCATTGATATGAGTCATAGCGTAATAAAGTTTTGCCAGTCCGATTTGAAAACGGGGAAGGAAAAAAAGAAGCAGTATTAGGAATGGGTTTTATCTCTTGGATTATGACAGTTTCAGAAAACTTGAGGCTTATGAAAGGGACTATGCACACAGTCAGTTTTAGGGCCTTAAGCAGTATTATTCATGGAAATGTTTTCACAGTCAATTTCAGAATTTACCATTTATTCCTTTCTAAAGTCAGTTCAGTATTTGGCAATTTTACTTCATTTTTCCCTCCAGCTATAGCTTGTTAATAAATATAATGTTCCTTAGAGTGAGACAAATGGAGGTTTTCAACAGGATGTGTCAACATGTAACAAATGCTGTTGTTTTGATCTTTTCAATTTACAACAGGTCTTGTTTAGAGCTGGGGAGCTGAAATGGGGAACAGATGAAGAAACGTTCATTACCATCTTGGGAACTCGAAGCGTTTCACATTTAAGAAGGGGTAGGTAATATGGTTCATGTATGACTGAAAACCTTCTGCCTGAAGTCCCAGATGGTGGTGGAAATGGTAGAAGAATTGTTTCTGGTACTGCATTTGTCAAGTCTAGCAACCTTTATTCACTTCTTCCCTGTACTTTACACGTTATTTTGTTTCCTATAATTCACTTCCCACATAGCAAGAAGCAGTGGTGATCTGCTGCTTGGAGTGGTGCAATAGATCTAAGGGACAGCTGGAGTATTTCTTGCTGGATGCCTGTTTATTGTTTTTTTTTCCTTTTGAAAGAGGTCATGGCAATAAAGTGGTGCTGAGAACCTGTTATGAGTCACCATAACCTGATGGAGATCCAGCCCTGAAAAGATCAACCCTTTTATAGGTGCATATTTTATTAGCTGTTAGTAAAGAGACAATAATATTTTTCCCGCTCCTCACCCATTCATAAGTCTTGTTTTACCAAGCTGCTTAGGCTATTGGGATTAGCGACCACTAAATTTTGCTTTGGTTCTCCAGTCACTTTGTTTTTCCTTTATCTTTTGGATTCATTGGATTTTCAAAGCTAATATGATTTGTGATTTTAATATATATATATTTTTACTGTTAGTTGCATTAAAATAATCATAATGTTTGTTTTGATTCATCCAATGTTTACTTAGCATGATAGAAATGTAATGTTTCAAAGAAAAGTCGAGTCTTACGGATATTTATGAACACAGACTTGAATAGACTGCCAGTAGGACAGCTTGTGTGAAGTTAAGTAGATGTAGTAGCCCAGCATAGATAAGATTTTAGATTCAGGCTAAATGATAGCTATGCCCTGGGAAAAAATGCTTATCACTTCCTATCTTCCCTCTTATTCCTGCACCCTCACTGGATATGTTTACAGAATCACCATATGGTTGAGGTTGGAAGGGACCTCAGAAGCCATCTTGTCCAAACCTCTGCTCAAGCACCTGCAGCAGGTTGTTCAGGCCCATATCCAAATGACTTTTGAAGATGTCCAAGGAGGGAGACTCCATAATCTCTCTGGGCAACCTGTGCCAGTGCTTGGTCACCCACACAGTAAAAAAGTGTTTCCTGATGTTCAGGAGGAACCTCCCATGCTCCAGTTTGTGCACTTTGCCTCTTGTCCTGTCACTGGGCATCGCTAGAAAAGAGCCTGGCTCTGTCTTCTGTGCACCCTCCCTTTCAGGTATTTATATACATTGATAAGATCTACCCTCAGCCTTCTATTTTCTAGGCTGAATAGTCCCAGCTCTCTCAGCCTTTCCCCATAGGAAAGGTGCTCCATCCCTTAATCATCGTTGTGGCCCTTTGCTGGACTCTCTCCAGGAGCTCCGTGTCTCTCTCGTACTGGGGAGCCCACAACTGGACAGAGTACACCAGATGTGGCCTTGCCAGTGCTGAGAAGAAGGGTAGGATCACCTCCTGGCAGCCTTCTGGCAACACTCCTCCTGATGCACCCCAGGATACCATTGGCCTTCTTTGCAGCAAGGGTACTTTGCTGGCTCATATTCAGATTGGTCCTTGGTCTACCAGGACCCCCAGGTCCTTTTCTGCAAAGCTGCTTTCCAGCTGGGTGGCCCCAGCATGTTCTGGTGCATAGGGTTATCCTCCCAAGGTGTAGGAACATGTTGTATGATGGCAATCCAGTAGGAAATAGACATTTTCAAATAGGTCAGAGGGAAGAATGAGTGGGCAAGAGCATTTGAACAGTGGATAATGAGATACAGATGGCATTAACCTGTACTGAGGAAGATACAGGGAGAAAAAAGCTGGCTATACATGTGACCTAAGCACACTTTCTGTTTTCCAGTGTTTGACAAATACATGACTATTTCTGGCTTTCAAATTGAAGAAACCATTGACCGTGAAACCTCTGGTGATTTGGAGAAGCTGCTTCTGGCAGTTGGTAAGTACAGTCTTGATAGATCTAGAACTGGCCTTCTCTCGTTTACTCCCAAGCCTCCTTAAATTGCAGCTGTTACAGGAAGTGGCATGGAAACATGCTTCCTTCTTAACAGGACATTAATAGACCTGGTGCCTATTTTTATACTTAGAGAATAAGCCTTTACTCTTTCCTTAATAGATGGGGGAAAGGGGAGGATGGCGGGGAGCGGTGGTGTGAACTGCATTCTGTTCAGCAATGCGCACTGCCACCAGAAAGTGAGACAAAGCTCTGCCTTTGTTTGTATTCCCGGCATCTTACTTTGGACGATGCCACAGTAGATTTGTAACTGGGAGTAGAACTTGGCTAGTAAGGTCTCTTTTCTATTATAACATTTTAACTCCTAGAACTCAAGGGGCTGTGGCAGAGGAACAGTCTAGCTAGCTGTATGCTTAATTGTCCACGCTGGAGAGAATGATTCAGAAGCATATACCTTATCTTGCCAGTGAAAGATTGTCTTGTGTTGAATAGCAACCAGTAATTTAATCCTTTGCCTTTTTTTTCAGTGAAATGCATCCGAAGTGTGCCTGCCTATTTTGCTGAGACTCTGTATTATTCCATGAAAGTATGTATACGTTTTCCATATGTCACTTTCCATCTCCCCTGGCTAGTACTTCTCTCCCTTTCACTTGTTCTTCATTTCTTCTTTAACTGCAAATGCCAACAGGATACTGTATCACTAAGCATCTGCAAAAGGTTTGGGGTGTGCAGATCTGGAACAGGCTACAAACAATTCATATGCTTTTCGTCGAGTTCATCAGACCATAAGTATTTGACAGGAAACATCAGTCTCATCAGCTGTTTTTGGACTTGATCTTCTTACATTGGAAAATGTCTGGCTAGATCCATCGAGTGCCTTCAGCTAGATAAAGACTACAGTGCCTTTAGGTGGTGGATATATTTAGGAAGTAAAGATTGTGCAGATTTAGTGCTCTTTGTTTTGGCAAAGAGTGTTTACAGACTGAAGGTGCAGATAGCTTTGAAACACAAATTTAATTACTATCCATTCCATTTTGAGAAGGAAAAGAAACTTGTAAGAGAAAAAGGAAAGAGATCTAAACAGCTATAAAAGATTCTCCGGGGGAGCCTGATCAGCAACGCAGCTGTGTTTCTGTTGACTTTTCCTTCTCTTGGATAGGAAGAGATAAGCAGGGAATCTCTACTTTTAAATCACAGTGGCTAATAGTAATTAAAACCCTAGGAAAGGTGAGGTAGGTAGTCTTTTGTTTTCAAGCAAATCATCAGCTTCCCTGAATAATTCCTCCTTTCGCGTTGCTGAAAAGCACTGAACTGTGTTTGTCACCAGGTGTTTGTGTTGATGAGGTGTCAGCATGAGAATTAATGAAAAGAGATGACAAGGTGTGGTGGTTTTACCCTGCTGGGCAGCTGAACTCCACCACAACCGCTCTCTCACTCCCCCTCCTCAAAGGAAGAGGGGGAGAAAAAAAAACTCACAGGTTGAGATAAGGATAGTTTAATTAGAAAAGAGGAGGGAAAAAAAAACAAATATATATATATATATATATNGGTAGCTTAATTTTTAAAAGCTGCTTTACTGCTTTTATAACCATCAGTGTAAAATAAGGTTCAGATGGAAAATACAAAATATGCTACTGGCATGCTGAACTGTATGAGGATTGCTTTTTTCTTATTTATTTATTCATTTTTATTTTTTAAAGAATGCAGTAGAAACCTTTTTTTTTCTGTGGGTTTAAGAATCTTTTCCATTTCTGTTATAAAGTGCGTGACTAAATTCTGTTCCAATTTTTTTTAATAAAATCATTAACCTCTTTTTGTAAGAAAGAACTTCATCATTTATAACTTTGGCAGAAGAGTTTGTGCTTGTAATTTAGCAGTTTGACATGACAAAGTTCTACAATATGTCTATATGCTTTCATGATAAGGTGGGGCAGAGCCTGGCTTTTAGCAGATTTTAATGTCAAATCCTACTCAGAAACAACGGGACTCATGGCACAACTTTTGAGCAGCTTTAGGGCATTTTTAGATGTAACCCAAGAATATTGCACCCAGTCGAAGGATTGAGTGACCCTGGACATTAGGCTGAAGATGATCGTGGGGGCTCTGCCAAGTCCTTCCTTGAGGTGCATTAGCAGGTCAGCATGTGAAAATTTGTATTGCTTCAGCTTGTGTGGAGTCTGACTTGTCTGAGCAGGAGGGGTCAGCATGTCGGTCTGACACCGCTTGCCCGTGCGGAAACTTAAAATATTTAAAGCAATGAAGATGAATAAAAGAGTTGCGTGGTTGGAAAGGCCATGTGAAGTTTACCTTCCTAATACACAGCTAGATAACTTGTGGAATGGGTTGCTCTGCCTGCGTCTTCCTGTACAATGTTACGTGCTCTGTTTTAGTCATTGTTAGGATTTATGTACCCCCTTCCAGAACTGGCTGCAGTTCTGCAGTCTGAGACTTCACCAAAAGGGTGATTTGCATGTGATTCTGATGGTAGCGATCAGATACACTGCTGTGTAATCTTGAAACTGGATTGTTTTAAATTTATCTGGGCACTGACAGTTGGAGTCTGTGAAGATAAAACACAAAATTAGAGGGCTAACTGTATGGCACTTCACAGAAGTCTGGGGCTTAGAGCACCTCACATGGTTGGTCCTCCGTTCCTCACGTTGCAGTGTGAATGTCTTGTGGTACCGTCCCAAATACTCTGTTTCAGACTAGAAATGAAAAGCAGGAGTGTCTTGAGACACCACTTGCTTGTTTTTATTTGTTGTTTTATTACAGTAACTGTCCAGAACAAACTCATAGTGTAATATTTAAACTTTTCTTTGTAGGGGGCTGGCACTGATGATGACACCCTGATCAGAGTCATGGTTTCAAGAAGTGAAATTGATCTGTTGGATATTAGACAAGAATTCAGAAAGAATTTTGCAAAATCACTGTATCAAATGATTCAGGTAAAACTACTGTTTTGTTGTCAGGGAAAGTAGAGGGGTACTTAAAATGTAATTGTTTCCACTGTTTATTTTTATGGGAGGAAGGTGAATGTATGTGGAGCTGGACAACACAGTGCACTCTGAGAGTAGCGGTGGTTGGTCTGCAGTTTTATGAAGTACCAAGTAGTGTCATTTAAGTGGGAGACATTTCCTATGAAAAGCTAAATGTTTCTTTCCAGTGTTCACTAGGAGAGCAGATGCGGTCTTCTGAAATTACAATTACTCATTTTTTTCCATTTTTAGTTACTGCTTAATTTCCTTTTTCTTGTCTGGGTTCCTTCTGATTTTCAGTGCTTTAGAGAGGGTGCTGGCTGCAGAGAAATAACAGTGGGGTTGGGAGTCTATTACCATGACGTTGCAATCTCTGATTGTGGTGGGGAACATTTAGCACCGTTTAAAAGTGGAAGAAATTTCACTGTGGAATCATTGTCTGATTCATAATCTCCTCTGAGTGCATGGGAAGGAGCAGGAAGGGAAAGAGCTAGAAGGAAATCCAGAGCCAGCAGTTGCAGGATTGTCGTGTATTTGCTATAAAGTTAGAGCCAAAATGCCTTTTTTCCTACTATTTTTTGGGGGGTATATTTTATTTTAAATGCTGCTTTTTACTCTTTTCTGTTATCACTCCTTACTTGATGATCTGTCAGGCTGGGTTACAACTTAAAGGTTGATGCTTCTGGTGCTGCTTCTGGCTTCTCCTTTGTTTGGACTTTGTCATTTGCAGTTGAAGGCTCTCTAATACGCAATAGGTAGCTTGGTTCTAGTAAAGCTTTCAGGGGCTTTTATTGTTTCTGAAAGTCTGTCTATGTAAATATAACTCTAACAGAAGAGGCAGAGAATTTCCTTGTGTCATTCCTGAGTGGAGAGTCATCCCAGTGGATTTCCTGTGGGTGGGACGAAGTGTGTAATCCATTAGTCTTCATTGGCGGCTGCTTTTCCTTGCGTTTCTGTGGTTGTGACTCACGGTGACTGGTTTGTTATATTAACAGAAAGATACATCTGGGGACTACAGGAAAGCACTCCTGCTCCTCTGTGGTGGAGACGATGAATAATGGTGGCAGCGACACGAAGGATTTGTTGTACTCCAGCTTTGCAGCCCTTCAGTTAGCATGTCTAGCTAAGTTTTTGCATCTTAATGCTTTACGGCTGTTTGAATTTATACTAGTATCGCGCTTATTAAAAATGAACATATTATCCAGCTGGTAATCAGCCCCTCCTCCTCAGACATGCCAACCTCCAGGAGTTTCAAGTGCCTTCTGAGAGTATGCAAGAGTCCTCATCATGGAAGATGGATACTGAACACAGAACACGGTTATTTGCAAGTGTTTTGCTGAAATAGGGCAAAAATAAATAAATAAAATCATGTATTTCCACTAATAATTTAAAGACTTTTTTATTGCTTTTATTCCTTACCTTTCCACTGAATGGTTAAGCTAGTTCTAACACTGCAAATGAAGAAAATATACCCTTTGTATGTAATATTTGAATGAATTTGCTGAACATAATAAAAGCAGTCATTGGAAATCTAAATAGCCAATAAATTTTTTTCCTCTCAGCAAAGTTGTATGTGGTTTTTAATGGGCAAAGATCCATTTTCCTTTTCATATGATTCTACTACTTCAAACAGTTGGTCTATTTTTCCCTGCTAGTATGCAGGTTTATAAGTATCTAAGATGTTTTCCAGCTGCATGTCATGATGTCTAGCCTAGTAGTAGGCAGTAGGTTGTTGCTGTGGTGATGGTGTTGTTCAATATAGCTGGAATACCGAATTATTGGTATCTACTGTGCATTGCATTCTCATTTTGTGCTGCCTTTTTTTTTTTTTTTTTTTTTTTTTGTCCTGAA
>VXAA01003226.1:763097-783837 GCA_013399115.1 Anseranas semipalmata
CCAAAGCTGAAGGAAGGAGGGAGAGCTGCCAGGGCAGAGCAGGAGTGCTACTTGTAAGATGAGTTGAAGACTTCTGGGATAGGAGCAGGTGATGAAGACAGGAAGAAAGTGATCCATACTTCAGGAATCTTGCATGAAAAAAGGGGATGTTGCAGCACCACTCTCTGATCAGGTTAGCAGGGGGCAGAGCACAGTGCGAGAGAAACACCAGTCTGCTATATAAGCTACCTTAAATTTGCTGCTTTAGTTTACCATTTATGAATGGCTTTGAAAATTAAATTGACATGTGTGAAGGAAAATAAACAGACTCTGTTTCATGCATTGTGAAGTCTAAACACCATGATTCTAAACTTAGCTTATCAGTTAGTCACATAAAACAGCTGTAGAAACTGCACATTTTTAAGTCCTATTGAAATTGATTCTTCACAGATTAAGAGCTTTTAAACTTTCAGATCGAATAAATGTCAAGTTTTAAAGTTTTGACATTATAATTGTGAATTTTTACTGTCATGTCTTGCTAATAAGTACTCGGTTTCCAATGTAAAATATGAAACCATTTTGTAAGTAAATATGTTAACTAAAGCCTAATCTACTCTAAAACCTTTGTTTTCAATCCTCTTGCACACGTGCACTCTCACATACCCACTTTCCCACTCACGCTGTCTCCATCTTCCTAGCTTCTTTTTGTCCAAATTGGAGACTTGTAGACTTAAAACCAATACAAGTGATTTTCTTAGAGACAGTTAACTGCTCCTCTCAGCTCTTCCTGGACAGTTTGCTGAATATTCCACGTCACTCCCTGTATGTGAGGATGGAGTGGGTGCGGTTTGCATCTCCACTTGTAGAGTTTAAACTAAACTGTTGCTGCTCTAATCCTGCCCTGTCCTGTCCTCCAGGCTGGATGTTCCCCTGACCCTTTGGTGAGCTGATCCAGGACCCTGGGCTGGCAGAGTCCAACCCCAGAGGTACAGCCTGATGTCCTCAGTAACTCCCTGTGGCATCTGGTGAGCATGTGGCTGCTGCTGCTGAAGGGATGGGCTAGGAGTGCGTGCAGGATGAGAAAAAAATTTTGTGGGAAGGCAGATGGGGCTGAAGCTGGGTTGTCCTGAACTGGTATCTGCTGTCACAAACTGCACACGGGGTTACAAGAGCCTTAGCAATATTAGCAAAGAGATTCTTCAAATTTCTTTCTGCAGGTACAAACCCAAATTAAGAAATTTAGGTTGCATGTGAAGTCAAAGGTGGTGCTTGAAATCAGATTACAAGAATCTCATGACTGTACATTAATCATAACTTCCTTTTCCTTTTCTGTCTTGATCTGAGGGAGACTGGGCAGAATACAGATGTAGAGAAACTGCTTAAAATTAAACATAATGTACACAAATGTGCATAAAATTGACACTTAAAGACTTAAATACAGTCAGTCCAGATATATCTAAGTTGTTTGTATAGTTTGCTGCTGTACCAGTTAGAGACCTTGTTTGTCTATGTTGTGTTGACCGGGTTGTCGTAGCAGAACAGTGTAGTGCTTTGGAATATGATCAAATGTTTTCCAAAAAACATGATATAATGGTGGTAGTATTCAAGCAGTAATATTTTTATTTAAGTCTTTAAGTGTTTGGCAGAAGAAAAAAATATGGTATGTGTTTGGATTTTGTTTTCTTCTTCTATTTCCCAGGATTCCTTTTGAGTTGTACGCAGGCAGGGGGTCTAGCCTGGGTCTTGCCTTTGTCTCTTGGATAGAGGATTCACATGCATATAACTGTTGTGTTTTAAAATACACACACTGTGAATCGGCAGTGCTGAAAGTGTCCTACCGTAAGGAAGGAAAGTGCTCCTTTCAGTTACAAAATTGAAGTAAGAGGAATAAGAAATAAGGAAACAATAAAAATAAGTAAAATAGGCAAGTACTAAAATGTTCTTGCTAATTTTGGTCTGCATAAATAAGTGCCACATCATGGAGTTGGAGGAAACTGCTGTTTACTAAAGTGGGGACATGATTTAGGTGGAAAATTATTTTTACTGGTGATGTTATCATATGGGAAATATATAAATAAAACTGTTTACATGGAGATTTTACTGATGTAACACTTTATAAGAAAAATTATGAATCTGACTGAAATAGGTAGTTTGGTAAAATAGTTGAGTGTATGGGCCAAAAGTTGGGGGAAAAAAAAAAGGATAGGAAAAATTTGGGATTGTTTAGTCTGGAGAAGAGGAGGCTCAGGGAGATCTTATTGCTCTCTACAACTACCTGAAAGGAGGTTGTGGTGAGCTGGGGGTCGGCCTCTTCTCGCAGATAACTAGCGATAGCACAACAGGGAATGGCCTCAAGTTGCGCCAGGGGAGGTTCAGATTGGAAATTAGGAGAAATTTCTTCTCAGAAAGAGTGGTTAGGCATTGGAACGGGTTGCCCAGGGAGCTGGTGGAGTCACTGTCCCTGGGGGTGTTTAAGGAAAGGTTGGATGTGGTACTTAGGGACATGGTTTAGTGGGTAGTATTGGTGGTAGGGGGACGGTTGGACTAGATGATCTTGGAGGTCTTTTCCAGCCTTTATGATTCTATGATCATTTTGCAGATTTGCTTTCTTTCAGGTCCTTACAAAATGCATTAACAAGGAGTGTGTTAGTCATCCTTGAATAACATGGCCAGCTGCACACACTACAAGTTTAGCACGATCTCACTGCCTAGAAGTATCTTGTGATGGTAGAAAGTCCATTTTTCAGCTTCTTTCAGTTTTGTTAGAATTCCTAGGAAAATAACACCTGATCTTCATGATTTGTTACCGGTCCTTTTGTAGATTTTGTTGCATATTTTCTGTTGACAGGGGCAACGGATCCTCCAGTGTGTGCCATGTAAAGGAGGCTCCTGTGGTGTTTCCTTCAACAAATGCAGAAGCATTTATGACAACTGGTTGGTGCATGAAGCTATTCCAGCAAAGGTTGACTGTTGTCACAAACCTGCTGCTAACAGCTTAAGCTGAATGATCTAAATTAATGCCAGAATCTATAAACAGTAACTCCAAACAGGAGTTTTGTGTAGGGCTGAGTATAGTACCAGTCATCTACAAAAAATTATAAGATGTAAATGGTGCAGAGGCATTTGAAATTCAGTTTTGAAGTAGTTAAACAGACATAAAATCTGAGAACTTTCGCTTTCGTTAAGAAGTCTAATTAAAATGGAAGGAAGCTTATCAAATTATAGTGTTTCTAGTACTTCTTATATAACTTCCCTTCAGGAATACAAAATATTGCACTGTATTGGAGATTCCATCCTAAGATAACTTTGATCTACAGCTGCCTATGAATTAATTACTCTCTTTATGGCAATTGTTAATCATAGGTGTGTTTGTTCTTTCTCTATATGCCTTCTGATTTTGATTCATGAAAACTTGTGTTCAGTTTCTGGCACGGTTATGTAGTGTTGAGAAGTTGAAGTCCTATCAATCTTTCAGCTAAGTCAAGGGCAAATTGTCACGAGTTGTAGAATCAGCCCTCTTACCTATGAAGATTCTATTTTAAAGCAAACTTTAAGAAATTATTATTATTTTTTTTTCCTGAAGAGCCTACTCTCCCTTTTTTATATTCCCCCCCCCCCCATAGAAAGGTTCTTTAAGAAATACTATTTTGCTATTAGAAACACAGTGCTCTTTACTTGTTTTCATTACAAAGTATTTATCTTTGCACTGTTGTATACAGTGTATAGGACAAAAACTATTGTGAAATTTACTATCATGTTCACTTGATTCATTTTTCCTTTTTTGTTGATGCATGTAAAAATATTATTTTATTTGGATTTGTGATAAATGCTTGTTAAACTGCTTATTTTCATGTTAAATAATTCAGCCATTTAGATAAAATGTTCTGGTTGAGGTCTTTAAATCTAAAAGCAAAATAGGAAAAAGACTGAAGCATAGAGATAATTTTAAGAATTAAACAGGGTTTTGTGGGCCTGTATCACTGAATCACCCAGTTTGGTGCTGTTCATATCATTGCTTCTTTATCCTATCGCTCCTGTATGACAGCTTGAACTGCTGCAGGTATTTATTTACTCAGAAATCCATCTTGAAAGCAGTAATTTGTGAAGAAGGCAGTATAACAAGTGAAAGCCTAACATAATATTTTTTTCCGCTTCCTGATTTAGTGTACAATACATTTAAAAGTCATAGTTCAGCTAAGTACGTCCCGCCTCCCGGAGCATCGCTGTCTCCAGGCCGTGCCCGTGCCCGTGCCCGTGCCCGTGCCCGTGCCCGTGCCCGTGCCCGTGCCCGTGCCCGTGCCCGTGCCCGTGCCCGTGCCCGTGCCGCTCGCGGAGCGGCCAGCGGGTGGTGCTGCTGTTCAAGCAGCCTCATGCAGGCGGCGGCGGTGCTCAGCGTTGGGTCGTTCTTCCTCGCATCGCCCTTTTATTGGCTTTTCTACTTCTCCCAGGCTGTTTTCTCCGGTTTGCTCCACCTGAAGCACGGCTCTGACAAAGCACTCACTTTTTTTTTCCCCTTATATTTTCAGAATCCTATAATATATTCTTGTTTTCGGTAGAAAATGAGTGTGTGCTCATGTGGGGAATACTGAACAATATATGTTATTAGAAACAGAAACTGGATTTAGGCACGACATCATTCTTAACATTGAATGCTTACCTCCTGCAATCTGAAACATACAAAATATCCATTATTCCTCCCCAGTCACACTCAGGAGAAACTAGATTTTTTTTTGTTGTTGTTAAACTCCTGCATTTACAACTTGTGAGTTTAGTGGAACAGCTGCAGCTGTGCAGTATTGTTTTATATACACAGAGATTTCTAACTTTCAGTCCCTGAATTACTAACATGTTTTAGTAAGTCTATGGCATTCTTTCATATCTTTCAAGCACCAATGTAATTGTCCTGCTCTGTCTAGAGAAATTGTAAGACCTTGTGAGGCCTGATATTTCATAAAGTCATTGTGCAAGTAGCAGGAAAACGCTCTTTAAGGGAACAGAAGTGAGTGGAAAGACAAGTTCTTGAATTTCAACCAGCTGGGGTAACAGAGATGGCAATTGTACAATGTGATGACAAACTCAGAGCAGGAAAGAGGAAGGATGCCACAAGACATGGTCTAATCTAGTTTGCTCTTGTAAGAAGGCTTTGGTCATTTTCTACTTATGGGCTTCCGTTGTCAGAGAAACTGTATTCCTGTTATTTTTTTCTATCAGATCTGTCACAGCATAACTGTTAGAGTTTATTTTGATGCACAGAGAAAAAGCATATTCTCCTACTAGAAGGAACAGTAAAATAAGTGGCCTCAGTTTTTTTCTGCAGTCTTTTATGAGTTAAATGTTGTGATATTCTGTGTATGCCAAAGTTTCAGCCTGGGTCCATAAAGATAATATTCAACATGTATCTTCCACTGATGCCTATGGGAAATGGGCTCCTAAATAGTTCTGGATTTGGAGCATGTGCTAGTAGAATTTAATCCACAGACTAGTCTAGTAGTTTGACTTTTTGGCTAACTTTATGCTTAATTTCAATAGATAGCAGTATTGTGGCACAAGATGTCTGAGTCTTGGTATGCTTTTACATACATCGATGAAGTGTGTCATGACAGTGAGGTAACCTGAAGGAGCTGAAAACAACCCGTGTAGGCGGCAGTTTCCACACACCTTGCAGTATCTGTAGCCTTCTCTTAACCCTCCTGTTCTTATAACCTCATTCGGTAATGACATGCTACAGGCTGCACAGAATGAGGCCTAAAAGCCACATTGCTTCTCTGAAATCTAGTGAAAAAATCATTGGAAGTCTTGCTGTATGTTTGTTGCCAAGTATTCATCCCATGTCATAATCTTTCACACTAACTGCTTTGTCTTTGTATGTTGAACTATTAAATCAGCACAGTGTAACTTTAAACTAAATTAACTAAAGCTTCATGAAATATGTTTTACCTTTTTCTGTGCCTGCCCTTCTGGCATTTTATATTTGCCTTCAAAGATGACAAAAGAAGGATGGAGGAGGAGTTTATAGGTCCCCATTGATGGTGGCACCACAAAGTGAATATGAATATTAAAAAAAAAAAAAAAAAAAGACAGCTTAGGAGTAGAGCAGATTTTTCCAGTGTTGCCACTTACTGCTACTAACAAATAAATTCAGTAAACAAATGAGAGTTTAATCGCAGCTTGCGCTTTTATTTTATTTGCTGTCTCAGTAGCACACGGGTCTGTGTATAATAAGCAGTGCTGGCTTTACTTGAAATGGTCTCTCAGGTTTTTCCTTGCTAGACACAGCCAATTTTCCTTAGCAGCCATATAGACATAATTGGTGTGACTTGGGAAGAGAAGAATGTGGCTGTTTTTTTTCTTTTTCTTTTTCTTTTTTTTTTTTCTCTCCTGCAGTATGTTAAGATTATAAAACATTTTGTAGATATGGTTGTCTTCAGGAACTCTAACTTGCTGCTTCATGAAGAGCACATGCAGTACAGCTGGGTAAAAATAATCTATTTACCTTAAAGGTATAATATAACAGCCACCTCCTAATGCCATTTACAGTGAAGCTTTACTACAAAAACATATGTTTGTGTGCTGCTACCTCCTACAGCCTGTGAACACGCCTGTGGTTAGTACGTGCTGGAGGAATCCTGTAATGCTGTAGCAGGTGGTGCAGCGATGGGTGCTGAGCAGTGTTCAGCATCTCGGATATCAGCTACGCTTTGGCTAGTGCAGAGAGCTGGGAAGGATGAGGAGAAGTGGTTCTGATTTCACAACCGCGCTGTCAGCCCTGCAGTAAGACTGTGTGGCAAAGTGATTACGAGAAGATCGCCATGATTAGAATTAAGAAATTGTATCAAGTCACAGTACACTAAAAGCTGTAGTGGGGGCAAGTTTCATGAGACTGGGGTGATGGGAACAAGTCATGACTTTACGGCACTTAAAGAGCAGTTTTTGATTGCCTTTCTTTCTCTATGATCCTCAGATAATGAAACCCACAGAATAACACCATGCCTTAAAAAAATTGCTTTCAGTGTCAGACTGAGTGATCCTACTTATTTGCTTATCTTTTTCTAGCAAGAGTTGCATTAACAGGGAGTATATATTACAGAATCTCAGTATGAACAGGGAAAAATAACATCCATTCTGAATTGCCAATCATTCAGAAAAGTACTGGTTTACTGTTGTGGTTTAGTACTTACAAAAGAGAGCTTAGGATATTCTCTTGCAATAAAAGCCTATAGGTAGCCTATGCAGCATAGGTTTGATCCATTATTACTATTACTAATTTATTTGTTATTATTTATTATTATTATTTATTTTATTTTTGTTCCTCTGACCAGATTTCTGTGGCTGCTTCAGAAACCAAAACAAATGGAAAGTGGGATTGGTGCTAAAAGTCTGGGGAATGTTTGTGTGAAAATTGTGACTTCAAATGCAAGACGAGAAATAGTTGATGTAAATATCGCGATCATATTAAAACCCCAGTCTGACTTTGGATTTCTGAATCCAAGTGGATAATGATTTTGGGAATTAGTGACATAAAGAAGTGATTGGGATCCCAGTAGTTTTGAAAGAGTTATAATTGTGTCTTCGAATTGTGGCCTGATCCTGTGCTGACTCACTCCTGTATTTATTGATGGAAAATCCACTGGCAATCCCTGGTGTTACCTTGTGTAGATGATGTAGATGTGAGCTGCTTCTTTGCCCTTCTGTATTTTCTTCTGAAAGACTGGCTACCTGCATCTTGATCCTTTTGTCCAAATTTGTGGCTTCTCTCTTACTAGTTGGAGTTTGGTACTGGTGTTTCCTCTCAGGAACACTCAAAGGAGTAAAGATGAAGAACATTTTACTGGTAACGTTGTTTATAATTAACAGAGCTTTAAACTTAATACCTGCAGTTATCATTGCTTTAGAAATACACTGCCAACTTCAGAACATGATGTCACTGAAGAGAACTAAGTTACAGATACTCAAGCTCAGAAGATGCTTAAAAGGTGCTTAAATACTTAATATCTATTTTCGGGCATGCCCAGAAATGCCCCAATCCTGTCATAGCTCAGTCTCCTCTCCCACTGAAACCCAACCAGAATCTGCAACAAAGGTGTTCCTTTATCTGTCTCCATGACCCATGAGGCAGCCTTTTGCAAATGAAAACTGAATTTTGTTCTTTCTGTGGTTGGGAAAAAGGAAGCAAAAACCCAAATGTTAACTGATGACATGTGGGGTGGTGATACTGTGTGTGTGAATTGCTAATGGTCATTGCATGGGAACTCTGATCAAAGTATGGAAGATGTCAAGTTTTGTCACCCTATCTATCATTTTAATGGCAATACTGTTACACGTAGATAAATAAAAAACTACTGACCTGGAAAATATACTGAGCTGGTATTTCTTCTGCATGCAGTCTTATTCAGCTGTTGACTTACTTTGGCATTTGTTCATCTGACTTTATTATATGCAGTTTAGTTCCTTCTCTGTAGTATACTTAACAGAGCTTGATAAAACTAAACGGATATTTTGCTTATGGATCTCCACTGTGTACAACTGGAAAGAGATCTTAGCTAAATGTTGCATAAGGTCCTAAATTCCCAAACAGCAAATTCTGTAAATGCTTACTTTTTGTCATGTGTTTGCCAGCAGAGGGGAGGTCTTGAAAACACTAACATATAAGGACAGAGTTTCCTGAGACAATTAATAATTGGCAGAAGTTGTTCTGTGCTAAAAGTGGAAAAACAGCACAGAGGTGGAGCAGAGCTTTCTTTATCTCTGAGAGGGACCTGCACTATTAGAGCTGGTATCACTGTCCATACAGAAGATAAAAGTTCTTCTCGTTTTTGATACTGGTGGCAAGCTCTGGAGCTGTGAAGACAGATGGAGATGTTCCAACAAGAAACCATGTAATTTAAGCTATTTGGACTTCACAACTTGCCAGAATGTCTTACAGGAGATGTCAATAGCGCATTGATAGCTAGAAATCAGATCTTAACAAACTACCACTTCTGTTATACAGATGCTGTGTATTATACAGATACATTTGCAGGTGTGAACTGTGTTAGATCACATCTAACAAGATGGCACAACTTCTTAATGAGATGGAGATTACTGAGAACTTGGGATCATGTGGGTTGAATGTGTGATTTCCAACATGCCTGAACAGACCGTTTGAGTAAAATCTTTTTGTAAGTTGGCTTAGAACTACTCTTTCATTAGACACAGTTACAATTTAGGCATAGTTTTTTACTAAAATTTAAACTGTCTGCTGCTCTTCTTCCACTTCCTCTGGACTGGAGGAGCAAGGCTGGGGTTTCTCCTTCTGGGAGCTCTGTGGCACCCTTGGCTGCAGGGAATTGGGGTGCCTTCAGCCCTCTAGCACCACCAAGGCCCCTATCAGACCTGCTGTGGGGCTTCCTCTTGGTTCCCTTCTTCAGGGTTGCAGGCTTTCCACTGCAATGAGTCTCCCAGCCTTGCCCTTCCCACCCTGGGGTATAATCTCTTCTCTGTACCAGTTTTCTGGGCTGTAGAGATGCCCAGAATTGCACACTGTATTTTAGTGCTTCAGCTACTGTGAATTCAGGGACAGTACATTGGTTTCTGTTTCCCATAGCTGCTGGCATCAGAACGCTGACTAGCCGGACAAAATGTTCTCAGATATGATGATGAATTTTAAAATCTGTGAGAATCTGTGGCTATGCTTATAACAGCGATTTCTTCACAGTAACTGAGGGCAGAGATCTAGCCTGCAGCAGCTGCAGTTCCTCGTAACTTCACTATGATTGAGGTGCCTCTGGCTAATTCACTTTTAAATAATCACATGAAATACAAAGGTGTCACTTCTTGAAAAGGTAAGTGCGGCTAATCAATGCGGCCTTTTTTGACTTATGGGTGAATTTAATTTCTTTTCTATGTTTTCTAATATGCAGTCACAATTTATATTTTAAAGAGATTTTTAGGGCCTAACACATCATACTTGTTTAAATATATGATCATTTCCAGGATCTGGAGAGAAGAAAGAGGGAAAGAAATGAAAGAAGACATGGGAAGTCATGAAGGAGGTGGAAGAAAAGAGGAGACCTGGAACACGTCATTAACTTTTATATCAGGTTGGCAGTCACGTATCAAGGAGTATCAGGCACATCTGTTATCTGGGGGAGTGTGACCACTCTGTCATCAGGATTCTCATGTCTCCAGTCTAATCAGCCTGACAACCATGTCCTGAGGCCACATAAATGAGGTACGAACGCAGAATACTCTGCAGCATGTCACAAAATGGCTGCAGGGAGAGGAGTAGGCAGGGTCAGGACCTGATGTCTGGTCAACCTGACACGTGAGAAGGGTACACACAGCAATTTCCCACCCAGTTTACATAGCAGAACAAACGAAGTGAGAAAGGTGACAGAAGTTTCCTGTCTGGCTCTTGAAGTACTTTAGATAGCTTTTGAAGGAGCATCCTGTTTCTAAGGGGCTGCTCTCTAGATACCTCGATGCATCTACTGCCAAGCTGGCTAAAGAGTGGCATGTGGTGGTGCAAGCATTGCAGCCGTGAAAGGAGTGTGCGTTTCAGAAGGCACCCCTTTCTCGGATGTGTTTAAATTTGGTCTCAGAGTTCCTATGACCTCCTCAGGTTTGGGATGAGGCTCCTGCCACACCATGCCATGGTTTTCAGTGTTAAAAGTGGATGGGTCTTTTCCTTCAGTCTGTGTGGTCCACCATCCAAGTTGTGTTCAGAGATGCTACTGTTTCCTCCCTCCCACTTGCCTGAAGCCCTGAGGTTTCTGCTGAAGGAGCAGCAGCAGCGGCTTACAAGCTGGAAAAGAGCAGCTCTGCTGTAAGGCTTGGGAGGCCTTTCAGAGTGTCCTCTTCATCCTTTGAGTGAGGGATGCAGACAGACCCCTCTGGCTTGCACTTCCCTCAAGCAGCTGGTCAGGGGACTGTACTGCACTGTGGTTGCCAGGTCTTGAGAGGGATAAAGGGATGTGTTGTATGGTATCTCTGTGGAGTGCTGAGCATAGCAAGCAGCTGGGGGGAAGGCTGATGACTGGGCTAAAAAAATAAATGAAGTTTTTTGGAGGTTGAGCCTCATAGTCTTGGGAAATCATCTCTGATGGGGAAAGGAAGCGTGGTTTTGAGATAGTCTAGTTTTGTGCATGTTTTCAGACCTTGGCAGGCTGCTGAGTAGCCAGAAGGAGGGACTTGTCAAGGAAGAGCTCTGCCTTCCAAAACTGGAGCTGAGAAAGCATGCCAGGAAGGAAAGGGACTCACCATGACAATCCTGTATTACTTTATGGCAGTGTCACTCTCAAAATGTATTTCAAATGTCAGCATTGAACAAGACAGCCCCAGTGTTTTGGGAGGAGAAGTGTAAAGCTTTCTGGACAGAGGGTACAAAAACATTAATACACACATTTACTTAATGATCTGAAAAAATGTGGTTGAATAATGAATCAAAACTGTTTTTTTTTTGTTTGTTTGTTTTGATGATTGTAATGTATTTTCTGTGCTAGTAATTTGTATTAGTTCCAGTGAAATACATTGGGCTGTATGGCGGTGCCACAGGAGACTTGTATTCCTTAGGTTACAATTTTCTAGAACTTTGAAAAAGATATAATTTAATGGGTGACATATTTAGCTTGCTCTGTGAAACTCAGCTCAATAAGTACAGAGAAAAATGTGAGGGAGACTTCAGCGGGGAGTAAGGAAATGTGATGTTGTTTTGAATGGAAAGCGTTAGAAAAATGTTAGGAGGTGTATGTTTGTCTAGATTGTTATACTAACATAAAAACAGCTGAAACTCAGAAAATGAAATGCTAACATGCTGGTACAATGCATAATAAGCAAGATCTAAGCAAGTTTTCTGATTAAATTTATCGGCATTAATATGGTATATGTTAAGAAAACACTTGGAAATCAAAGACTGAGGTTTTCCTTCACTTTTTTTTTTTTTTTTTTTTTAAAGGCAATCCTATTTCTCTTGGGCTGATTAATTCCTTCTGCATGCCATACGAAGATTTGGGAAAAGACCTTTTTTTTTTTTTTTTCCTCCCCAAGTTTGGATGAGGTAAATGGAAATGTAACGGAAAGAAAAGCAAAAGGCTAAGAGATATTTGTTGCTGGCTCAGATTAGTCCAAACCACAATTTAACTTGTGAATTAATCACTCAGGAGACCAGAGCAAGTTAGTAGGGATATATCTGAACAGATTTCTTGGCCTGATTTTATGGTAAACTAATGCAGAATTAATCGTTATTTTTTTGTTGAAGAATGAATTCATGATCTCTGAAGAAGAAGGCTTGAAACAATGGTTTTGCACAGTAAAAACATGCTTGCAGCAATGGCATAAATGCAAAATGACTTTTATGATCTTTCAGAGTTATCAAATGCCAGTTGATTCACAAGCCCATAACTATTCTATTTTCAGCCTTTTGGATTCTGAAGTTAAACAGAAAAGCTATGAGAAAATGCATATAAAATTGCTTGAGTCATGTCTTGTTACTGAAGGCAGGCTGATCTGAATCTCGGAGCTAACTGGCACTCAAGAGCTCTGCTCCCTGCAGGATACCTCCATGGCATTACGCTGCGTTGGGTAGGCACTGTAACAACAGATCAATGAGTAAATCTGAGCTCTTATTTGACAGAGAGGTCTGCAGCTGTGTCTTCTCTAAGCACAAAGGTTGAGTTCTTGCATTAAATAATCAGTGAAATCTATCGATCCTACTTTGTGGATTGGACGAGTTTGAGCTAGGTTCACAAAGAAACCTATGACAAGAGGTGGGTGAGACTCCTGTGCGTCTGCCTGTGGGGAAGGTCAGTATGCGATCCTCAGCCCACAGCGTGCTGAGAGGTAGCTGGTTAACCAGGGGCAGGGAATCCCAGGGAGAGCGGTGTGTCTGAAATCTTGCCGCTTTAGGGGGTCTTTGGCCCCAAATTGGGACTGGAGGCCTGGTGCCTTTTGGAGAAAAGACTGAAATGCGTAACCTGGAGCCCTGTCTTCCATGTGGGAACCAAAGTCATTGTTTTGTTGAAAATGAACCAGACAAATCCCTGGTTTAAAGAAGGCTTCACACTTATATGACCTTGAAGCAGTTAAAATTTTGTGTAGCAGAGGGAAAACCTTTATCAAGTTTCTTCTTTGTGCAGATGTATTTGTGTTTGTAAAGTCTGAACCCAAAAGCGTCTCCCTTCTCAACAGAAGTGAAATGGATCTCACTATTTGATTTTTATGAGACTTTGGTTACTGTGGAAAGTTGTATGTAGAAGCGGAAAATGGCTTCCCGCAGATAAGCTGGGGCTAACAGCTTTCCAGAGCTTCTGCATTTTGCTAGTATGTTCTGTTAAATATCGTCTGTCAGATACAGCATCAGGTGCAGTTCAAACCTCTGGAGCACTTTAAAAGGAAAAAGCACAGCAAATGACTGTGTTTGTCCATGTTCCTTGCTTCCCTAATATGATTTGCCTCTGATCTGCTTTTCAATAACTTTTTTTCAGTGATTTGGATTGTGGATCCCTCTTCAGTAAATTAGTTTCTCAACAAGGAGCAGAAACCTTGAAGATTTTCTTTTAGATGACTTGCTGAAAATGCCATTTCTGTCTGCAACGTGGACCAAACAAAAATCAGCAATAGTTGCATACTAGCCTGGCATACAGGTTGTGTTGATGTAACCTTCCTGATGATAACGAGGGACCTGCCCTGCTGAAAGATCGTATGTATGTATATTGTGGCGTTACTGTTTTTTCTTATCCTACAAAGCAAGTCTCTTTCTGAAGAATTTTTTTCTGTTTTATAAAATGTTAGGTATCTACCAAGACATAGGAAGACATAACAAGAGTAGATAAAGCAGCACATATGAATGGATTAAGTCCACAGTCTTGAGCCCCATTTCTTTTCTTGGACTCCTTTGATACCTCTCAGGTACACTTTTATCATCCTTGTCTTCCATCTTGCTTCAGTGTTGCAGCTAACCTGCTCCGCCAGTCCCTTTATGCTTGTTTTTAATTCGGGATGAAGCCCTTAGGCAGGGAGAGAGGTATGTTGTAAAACGTTTCATGGCAGAGCCCCAGCTACAGCCCCCCAGCACCACGTACACGCAGCGTTTCAGGGCACAGCAATACTTGGCAAGCAGTCGGCTGCCCCCGCTGTTTCCTGTGGCTGCAGCTGCCACCTGCGCAGTGGAGGGGAGATGGTATATTGCCTTTCCATTTCAAACAGAATCTCTTGCTTCGCCCATCTATTTCCTGCTGTAAGTCTTCATGCTGCAGTTTTGGCTTCATTGCTTTTTCATTTGTGCTTTTCAACTGGATCTCAGCAAAGCTGCATCTCTGCAGACTTGACAGCCTTCCCCATTGGTGTCCATCCTATCTGATTACATGGCTTAATTCTTGAAGAGCTAACACACTCTTCCTTTCTCACCTGCCCAAATGACATGGATATGGGACAAATGGCTGGGACACCATGAGCCATATACTGATGAGCTGAATTTGAATCTTGCATGAACTTTAGATTGGAAGGGAGCTTTGGGATCATACAGTCCAACACAGGGCTAGCTTTAGAGTGAGATCAGGTTGTTCAGGGTCTTGTCCAGCTGAGTTTTGAATATCTCCAAGGATATCCTACAGTTTTCCTGAGCAGTCTGCTCCAGTGCTTAAGTGCTATCACTGTGGATATTTTTTCTTATGTCTTGTCAAAATTTTCTTTGCTGCAGCTTGTGCCCATTAGTGCTAACTTCTGTTTCTAAATCTTTTACTTAAAAAGTCAATGATTGCATGAATGTTTTGTGTTAATTGGTGCTCAAAAATGGTGTATGTTATATTTTCAGGCATATCCACAAAGCATAGCTATGGTGGAAACCCTAGGATGTGACACCTTCCCGTGAACCTTGCAGTTTTCCTGTATGGTTTCTGTAGCCCTTGCCCTGCTATTCTGACTTGCTTGTGCCAGGTCCATCACATATTGCACCATACGTAAGGCTGTAATGTGACAGAGCCTCACGATGTAAGTCAGAAGACCATGGTTCAGGGCTGTCTTCCTCTCCCATTGCTGACCATTAACCAGTCAGACTGGGCCTGTGTCCAGCAGCACACGCACGCAAGCTGGCTTCCCACACTCTGCTGTGCTTTTATCTGTGCAGAAAAAGAGCTTCTCCTCTCCCAGCCCTTAGAAACTCCTTGGGCAGGTTAAGCATGACATAGGAGAACAGGGCTGATATTCAGACAGCTATTTTATTTTATTTTATTTTTTTGCATAACAACTTTCTTTGTATTATTCATGCAGCTTTTCTGTATTAAGTAGACTATTAGACTGTTAATTGGTATTTGGACTATCAATACATTCTTAGCTCCGTCTATGTTCCCTTGGGCTCCCAATAATATTTTGGGCATCCCGATGTTTGTGCACATCAGCTGTGGGCAGTGCCAGGACTAGCGTGGATGGCTGCCCTGGTGCCTCCAGCCAGTGCCCGGCGGGGTCAGCAGGGAGGACGGTGGACTTTCTCCAGTGGAGGCAAAAGCTACCTGTGACTGTGTAAATTCACTGCAGAAATAATAAGGTGAGTGCTGCGCCTGGCCTGGTGGTACCTGATGCAGCCTGAACAGGGTAGTGCTGCCAGCAAACTGTTCTGCTGATGACTGAAAACAGAAGTGAGGGCTTCAGAGATGGAGGGGCAGGTGTCCTGGCTGACCATGCAGGGCTTGTGCTTGAAGGGCCATGCCCCTCTGCAGGCTTCTGGAGGGTGAGAGGAGCCCATGGGCTGGGAATCCAGCAGCTCTGCCCTCTGTGGCAGGTGTTGGAGCAGGCAGGCAGCTCCCTGCAGGGCTAGCCTCGCCGACACTGGATGTGGGATGGGGTGTGAAGGCCTGATAAATGCCCCGCTGGTGTCCAGGTGCAGTGCTCCTCCGATATCCTGGAGTATGGGACAGAGTAAGTCAGTCCTCACTGGGGAGGACTGTATCGAAGCAGATCTGACTAAACGGATGGAGACTGACTGACCAGTCAATGCCCATGCTGTAGTGCCTTACAGTCCTGCCAGCCACATTAAGAAGTGATCACATCTACTTTTTCACCTCTGTTCCTGGATCTCTCTCACAGGAAGCCAATGCAGAGAAACAGACCTTCGCCTTGTGGCAATATGGGACTAGGACACAGCTGGATCCAGGGGCCCAGCTTCAGCCGTCAGCAGAAATGAGTGGGAGCAAGGGACGGCAGAGCCTGGCACTTGTGTGGTGACCCAAGCTGTGAGCTTGAAGTCCTGACCTTTTCTCCTCTGTGCAAAGAGCAGTGAGAAGACGAGCTGTACGCCGAGGCTAAGGTAGGGGAGCAGACACTGAGGTGCTCGGATGTGCCCAGGCCCTGCAGAAGGGAGCTGGAGACCTCTCACTCTGTCTAGGTGCAGTGTACTTCCCTCAGGAGAAGGGGAGAAATTCTGCTGGAGAGAAGAAAAGAAAGAGTAGGAGCTGAAACAAGGAGGGAAAGAGGAAGGGGTTAGAAGAAGTGGAAGCATTTAAAGGATTAAAGATTGAGAACAGGATTATCCAAAGCACAAGCAGAGGGGGAAGGAAGACAGCAGAGAAGACAGAGGGCCACTAAATGTTATAAAAGTTATACAGAAACAGTTGAGGAGCAGGAAAGCGAGCTCTGGATTCTTTATTATGCTTTCTATTACAAATAAAAATGTAAAAACTTAATTGGCTGTGAGAAAATGTTACAAAAAATGGCTTGTTTATGATGAAAAGTAAACAATGGAACAGTTTTTCTTGATAAATGAGTGAGCAGATAGATTTGATTGAGGAAAAAAGAAATTCACGCAATTAATTTTGACTTTAAGCTTCCAGAAATGGAACAAATTCTATGAAAAGCTTAAAAGAATCAAACCAGATAATTTTGAAATTTGAAACAGGTAAAACTTTTAACACTAAACAAAAGGGAAGAATTTGAATCAATCCCATATCTTCAATCTCTTTCCTGCTCTTTTGTGGGGACCTAATTCAGGATTTTATATATGAATTTGCAACTGCTTAAAGGAAGAAAAAGTAGTTCATACTTTTTACTGGAATAAATCAACTCTAGCTTGCTTAGCTGTCACCATTTTATGGATGCCACATAAAGGTATGAGTAATATTGTAATAATGGCACAGCTGGAGAAGGTGGCGAGATGGTGACAATATAATGTATACTCTAGAAATGCTTGTGCTATAAAAAGGAAACAGCTGCTTCTTTCCCCCCACATCAAAGTGTCTACAATCTTCAAAAAGGTCTGGCTGGGTCTTTGTTTTTCCTTCTTTCTTTCTTTTTCTTTCTTTTTTTTTTTTTTTTTCCCCGAGCAAATATGGCAAACACAAGAATGTCAATAAGTTCTTTCTGTTGCCTCATAGTGGCTGACTAGTTATAATCATGTGCCAAGCTTCAGTAAACATTATTAATGAACAGAGAGAAATCACTTTCTGCTTGGTGCGTATTTAACGCAGATTGCAAATAATGACAAACGGTTTATTTCATTTTCTCCACTTGAATTTCATCAAGTAACTTTTCAAAAATTTGTGCAGATGCCTAGAATGGAGCTGAACAGAAATGATATGAATTCTAAGTAATCACAATATAGAATGCTAATTTGGATGACAATTCTGTAAAGGGAGATAACCAATATGTTGCTCTAAATGATAGGCACTGTATCCTAACAATAAATTGCCAAACATTTGAAGACTAACAGGACATTTTTCTTTTTTCTCCCAGGTTATTTATTGTACTGTCCTTTTAATCCTGACTATATCAAGCACTGTATTCCTAGGGTAGCTGCAAAAGGGCTATTTGCTATTTTTCTTTCCTGTGGGTGCCCCCCAACTCCATGTTATGCCATGCAGTTTTCTTTTTGTTGGTATTCAGTTGGCAATTCCTGCCTGAGTAGTAATGAATAATCTGAAATTAAATTCCAGATAGAGAAATCTGTTTCTTTGGGTTGTGTATAAAAACAGCTGTTATGGTGGTTCATTTTAGCTAGACAGCATAGCAATTTATTTTGGAATTGGCTGGCTGGCATAGAACAGGCATAAAAGGATCAGGACAGAAGAGGTCCAGGGGAATCTGTAGGATTTAATGCTATTTGTCTGCAAGCTGCAAACATTTCACAGAGCAATGAGCAGCTTGATCAGTTCTCTGTTTCCTTTCATCCGCTGTGAAAAGTACAGAGTTTTCCTTGTGCTCCTCTCCCTTGTGCTGGCTTTGTGTAGAATCTGTCTTACTTTTGCACAAAAATAACATTGACTAAGTCCCACACTTACAATTTGTATGGGTTTCTCACTTCTTCTTCTTCTTCTTCTTTTTTTTTTAAATCAGCAAAAGCTTGTATTTGTGGTTCTTGTTTTGCCCAGTATTTATATTCTGGTGCATAATTTTAGGAAAAGATGATCTGGACCTTGTTTATTGATGTAAAGCGATTTTATAGAAAGCACGTTCTGTGTGCTCTCTTCTGGTGTGAAAGTATTGTGGCTTCAACATCCTCTCCATATTCTAGATGCTTGTTGCATCCTGTACCTTTCTAGTCTGAAAAGAAAAGACTCACAGATCTGTAGCACGTCTCTGTTTTTCATATGACTTGAAATAAGACTGCAGTCAATTATTTAGTGGCTGGATTAGTTTTGCGTGTGTTTGTGCTGGGTTTGTTTTTTGTTTGTTTGTTAAAGTGGGGATATATCCTGATACCTTAGAAAGCTGTGATCAAATATTCAAAGATAACTGGTTTGCCTGCACAACAGAGGGAAGGGAGGAATGCTCTACTGTTTAAAATTAGCCCTTGGAGTTTGCTTCGGAGCACTCCTGAACTTGTTCTATAGTTCAATAAATGACTTACACATTTCAACTACCTCCAGTAATATTCTGAGTAAAACTAGGTCACTAAAGGAGAGCAAGAAAGAAGGATATTGGAAACAGATGGAAAGCCGTAGGTGGGAACTGTTGTCTTATGAAAGGATAAATGCTGCTTTCCGGGAGAAGGGCTTCACTGAACTTGCTCACATGTAAATACCTGGGTCTGTCATAATGGCCTCTTTAGCCCCTCTCTGCCCCTGGGGACACGGGCTCTAATGCTGTTAGTGTCAGCTGGCATGGTCACCATTTAATCCTGCAAGGACTGAGGGAGTTGGGGGAAGTGACTGTTGTAGAGATATGGGGTACTTGAAGGTATTGAGAACAAGCAAAGGTTTGAATGAAAGCAGTAGAAATTAAGAAATTATTTGTACTAGAAATTATATTGTACTATAGAGGTCTAGCACAGTGATTCTCAGGTATTGTCTACCTCGGAGAAAGTAGTGCGGACCAGTAGTGATGACACGGTGTGTTGTGAAGAAAAGCTGTCATCACTGAACACATTTTGAGGAATCGTAGCCTGGCCGAGATCCCTTTCCCAAGAGACCAGTGCAGTGGAGAGTCGTGGTTTAATGAGAACAAAGTCACAGGATTTCTCATGAGATTGTTTGATTGAAAACATTCCATGGATATAACTTTACAAAACAGGATGAAACTTGGGCTCTTGACATATCAACCTGGTGGAAAGTCTAAACATTGGGATATTTTGACTGTTCATTGCTCTTTAAAGGAACTGGCAGTGAGGCATGGAATTAGAGGCCAAACTTCAGTCTCACGTATGTAAATCCTTATGCCTTCGAGGACCAATTATAAGGTGGAAAAAACATGTATCAACTTCATTGCTTGAATTTGTTTCCAGGATTTCTCAAACTATTTTCCACCAAACATCTGTCAGAGCAACATTCAAAATCCTAATGATTGTGCAAATTGCTCATCCCCAGGGTGTGATTTGAGCTGCAGAGAGTTTGCATAGTAAACAAAATTTTTTTGCCTTAGCCTGTGGCTCTAATTATCTGCTGTGATACATAACATAATACAACAGCTTTGGTGAAAAGCAATGTTTATATTTTGTATTGGCTTTCATGGAAAAAAGGAGTTCTTAGCTTTTCTGCTTGCAACAAAATGTAAGCAGCATGACTTCTCTCTGCATAGTGTAGGAATTGCTGGCCTAGAAGAAAGGATTTGGTTGCTGTTGAATTATTTACTAAGAATTTGCTGAAGTTAAAGTCAAACAGAATAAAACTGAGAAAACTCAAATATGAATTCACAAATATGGCTTTTAATAGCTTAGATATTGGAACTGGAAATGACGAGTCAAGCAAAAGGGGAAGGAGACCTGCATGGATGAGCTAGGAGCTCTTGGCAAAACTCAAACAGAAGAAGGATGTATATGGAATGTGGAAAAAGGGACAGGCCATGTGGGAGGAATACAGGAACGTTGTCAGATTATGCAAGTTTGCAACGAGGAAGGCTAAGGCCCATTTGGAATTAAATGTGGCAAGGGATGTCAAAGACAACAAGAAGGGCTTCACAAGGTGGCAGTTGTCGACATTGAGGTGCCCTTCTCCTGGCTGTGCCTCACCCATTTGGATATGCTGGGAGCCTGTGTCGTGGGCCTTGCTAAAGTCAGAGCAAGTGGCATTTGCTGCTCTCCCCTTGTCCTATTAGGCCACTCATCTCCTCCAAGCACACCTCATGTTGGTCTTGGCACAGCTCATCCTTAGTGAAGCTGTGCTGGGTCTTCCCAGATGTCATTGTGTCCTTTGTGCGCCTTAAGGTCATCTTCTGGAAGGTGTCTTAGGCAGGCAAGAGCTTCTCCCTGGAAATCTGCCTGAAGGCTCCCATTCAGGAGCTACTTGTGAGTCTTCCAACCAGACAGGAGAGCTCTTCCTCTGAACGAGGAAGCAAGAAGGCACAGAAGTGGTGAGAAGGTTTC
>VXAA01003227.1:0-12650 GCA_013399115.1 Anseranas semipalmata
GTTAATGAGAGGGTAATTAGTAAAGGAGTTGGGGTAATTAATAGCAGAGGGCTTGGGGGGGTAATTGGGAGGTGATGAAGAAGCGGAGGCAGTATGGAAAAATGGGTTGAGAGTAATTAATGGGGATAATTAATAAGGAAGTCAGTTTATAGATAATTAGTAAATAAAATGAGTGATTGAAATAACTAATAAGTGATTAATGAATAAATGTGGAGTAATTAATAACCAGAAACAATAAAGGGCAATAACGGAATTAATGAGGGTGCAGTTAACAATAGAGATGGCAGGGTTACCGACAGTCCAGGGCTAATTAAGGGGGTTAATTAACACCCCACCCGTCTCCTTGCAGCGAGCTCACGCAGATCATCGCCGATGTCTCCCAGGACCCCACGCTGCCACGCACCGAGGACCACCCGTGCCAGAAGTGAGCTGGGGACGTGGGGACCCCCCTGGGGACTTGGGGACCCCCATGGGGACAAGGGACGCCCCTGGGGACTTGGGGACCCCCATGGGGACAAGGGACACCCCTGGCCCCGCTGCTTTGCCGCTGGCTGCAGGCTCCAGCCTTGCTGGCACGAGGGACGCGGTGGCTTCGAGGTGGCCCCCAGGGCTCTGCCGTGCCCCCGTGTGTCACCAGCACCCCCCTCCCCAGCTCCGTTATGTCCCCGTGGGGCTTCTTAACGTCCCCTCCTGTGGCTCTGATGTCCCCAGGGGACTCCGCGTCCCACCCCGTGTCACCGCTGTCCCCTCTCCCCCCAGGTGTGGGCACAAGGAGGCCGTTTTCTTCCAGTCGCACAGCGCCAGAGCCGAGGTGAGGCCACAGCCCCCAGGGGCTGCCACTGTCCCCTTGTGTGTCCCCCCCCCCGTGACCGCCGCCTCCTTCCGCCCCGCAGGACGCCATGAGGCTCTACTACGTCTGCACGGCCCCGCACTGCGGCCACCGCTGGACTGAGTGACAGCAGTGTCCCCGCACGTGGCTGTCACCCCGAAACCTTTGCCGCTGCCAGCTCCTGAGCCCCCACACCGTGGTTTTTTCCTCTGTACCCGTTAGGCTGACGTTTTGGTACCAAAAATGGTTGGTTTTGGCAGCGGGGCGTGTTGGTGGATCTGTGGGGTAGCAGGGGAGGGAGGAGCAGCTCTTGGGGGGCACCGGGGAGGCTTTGGGGCGTGGTGAGGCCGGATCCCTGCAGGAACGTCGCAGCCGCCGCTTACAGCTCGGGGGCCCCAAATCCCACATGCCAGGCCCCAAATGGCATCCCTGGTGCTCCAGGTTGTCCCAATGGGCCCTGAATTGCAGCCCCAGAGCCCCCAAATTGTCCCCTGTGCTCCCCAAATGGCACTCCTGGTGCCCCAGATTTTCCCTGAGTGCCTTCTGGGTACCCCATATCAACCCCTAATGCCCCATATCGCACTGCTCCTACCCCCAGATTGCCTCTTCAGGCTCCATATTGCTCCCAAGGTACCAAATCACTCCTGCCCTGTCTCAAAATGCCCCTTGGGACAACTTAGGGTTTGACAGTACATCAAATTTCCTTCCCAGGTACCCCAAATTGCCCCCCATGTACCCCAAATCACCCCAGAGAGCCTCACGTTGCTGCCTGGCACCGCTGGGGCAGGCAGACAGTGCCAGCAGAGCCCCCAGACCCATACAGGGGACCCGGGCATCCTGGAGCCCAAGCTTTGTAAAAGCTTCCTTGGGCCCAGCGACGTCGTTTTGGGCCAAACCCATCAACCCCAGAACTGCTGCTTTGGAGCAAAGAATTTTATTATTGAAGAACCTTTAAAATCGGCAGCAACGGCCGCTTCCGGCCCCGTTCCTGCTACTGCTGGTGAACCGCGGGGTGGAACGGGGCCGGAAGGGGACACAGCTGCTGAGGCAGCTCAGAGCACGACAGGATGAAAACCAGAGAAAGAAATATACATCCGAGTGCCCCGAATGAGCTTAAAACATAACAAAGTGCCTAAAAAAAACCCAAAAAGTGAACCGGCAAAGTGGGTCAGGCTGTGTCGGCATCCCGGTACCCCAATTTAAAGCATTTCGGGGCTGCTGCCATCCAGCCTCTTCCAGACCATTTGCACAAGGGAGTCGGAATAGGCACGGAGGAGTGCGAGGGTCTCGGAGTCCTGGGGCCACTGTGGGGCTGGGCTGGCAGCGTCGGTGGCAGTGGCGGCATCGGTGACGGTGACGGCGCTGCAGGTGATGGTGCGGGATCGCAGCTCCGCCGTCATCCAGCCGAACGCGTCGGCGAGCAAGGTGCGTGCCTGGAGGACGTCCTCCTCGGTGGCCTCTGTGCAGAGTGTCACCTGGGGGACAGGGGTGGCCTCGTCACCTGATTTCTGTGTTATAAAGTTCTGCCACCACGTGTCAGCTCTGAAACGGCCCCAGGCAGCCCTTTTTGGGGTCTAAAGCCACAGAAATGGCAAAAATACGCGGGTGATGTGAGCGGTTGGTCCTCTGGAGGAGGGAGGACCAAGCCAACGCCCCCCCAGGCCACCGATCCCCTCGTGACTCAGGCTGACGCGGGGTTTGGCCACGGGGAGGGTTTTGGGGCTCGCGGTGGCACCGACCTGGTCGTAGAGCTGCAGCATGTCCTGGAAGAGGGCGCGCAGCGGCTGCAGGGTGGCGGTGAAGGTCTCCACGAGGAGCGGGATTCCTGCAGGGACAGTGGCTGCAGAGCAGGGGGACAAAGACCACCCTGCTCCTGTCACCCATCCGGAGCCATAGGCAAAGCAACAGTCCCCAGGGGCCACGAACAAAGCCCTGCTTCGGTCTCAAACGCTCACCGGCAGGTCTGTCCATGCTGGAGTCCGCTTTTTCTCCTGTTTCAAGAGGTTTCTCATCTGGTGCTTTCTAGAAATTCAAGTTTACGGAAGTGCTGCTGAACCCAGCCCCTGTTTTGCTGCACTGAGTTGTGCGTCGAGGCTGCACGCTTTCACAGTCCTCTTATGCCCCCAAATCTGGGGCTGAGCAAAGCACACAGGGTGCTGCTGGAGAACGCCTTTTTTTTTTGGTGCATTCACCATCACCTTCTGCAGGAGGGAAAGCAAGCCCTGCCCGGCTCAGTGACCCCTCATGGTCCCAACATCCCCAGAGGGAACACAAGTGCCTTTTTCTCATCTTTCTCCCACCGTAACGTCCCAGATTTCCCCTTAAGCAGCAGACATCGACTCACCTCTGATTGCTGGAGCTCCTTGGCTGCTTCCAGCTCGTCCCTGCTCAGCTCCGGGGCATCGGCCAAGCTCTGCTGCGGGGGCTGCACCCGTGGGAGGAACGCAGCTGCCAGCCTGCGCGGCGACAGAAAGGGTCAGGAATGGGAAACACTCCCCAGCGGGACAGAAGTGGCAGCCAGCACCCACCTGCTGTTTTTCTGGCAGCGTGAGAGGAACCGGGTGGAAATGCTCAAGCGCAGGTTCAGGAGCAAGGCTTTCTCCTCATCGCCAGGTTCAGGCGGTTTCAGATCCTTTAAGGAGCCGTCAAACTTCTCTGCGGTTAAAAGTCGGGAAGCGTTAGCATTTTGCCGGACCTGGAGAAGCGGCGCAGGCGAGCGTGACCCCACTGAGTCCCTGCTACCTCCGGCGTGGGCGTCCGCCAGCGTCTCAAAGTGGTGCTTGAGGTACTTCTCCTGCTCGGGGGTCTGCGGCAGAGAGCTGCTCTGCAGCAGGGTCTCCTCCGCCTGTCCCACCTCCGCGTCCCCGTCGGAGCCTGCGGACTCGTCATCTGCTGCTGCGGAGCGGGGAGGAAAGCAAAGCCCCCCGGAGGGACGAGGGATATCAGCAGGAGCGCTGCGAAAGCCCCATCACGGTGCTCGGGCGCACGCTGACACCCTCAGCTCGTGCACGGGAGGAAATCCCCAAATTTCTAAAGCCGCTGCCAACCGTTTCACGTGGTCGCGGCTTCTCCGCAAAGCCTTACCTTGCGGCTGGTGATGAACCACCGGCGTCGGCAGGCCGGGCGCAGCGTGGGCCGAGGTTTTCTCCTGGCTGTCCCGCAAGTACACGGGCTGCAGCGGCAGCGCCTTCACACGATGCCTTGGGGGAAGGCGAGGGGGTTGGAAACGGCCTCGATGCTCCGGCCTCGGCCACCGCGGCCGAGTCTGCGCGTACGGTGCATCCGAGTGCTCGCAAAGGGGCATGAGTTCAGGGTTGGGCTGAGGTTAAGCCGTGCCCTACATGTTTCCCCTCTCTGACCAGAGGTTTCCCTGAAGGAGCAAGGGAACCCCAATGCTGCCCAGGGATCGCCAAAGGATCTGGCCCCGGGAATTGGGCGTGAAGGAAAAGGATGTGATGGGGAGACAGGCGTGACAGAGCTCAGCGAGAACGGGCCTTGGTGTGGTGACGTTAAGCAAAGTCCAACCCAGCCAAAGGTTTGAGGGGTGGCTCAAAACCGATGCTAAAACAAGCGCCCGTGTCCCCATCCAGCCATCGGTTTTGGCCAGCAGTGGCGATTCCTGATGCAGCCCAAAGTGAAACGTTCAACAATATCAGCAAATGCTGGTGACGTTTGAGACGATTTTGGGGTGACAGATTACGCTCGGGGTCAATTCAGGCTGGATTGGTGGTTTGGGAAGTACAAAGCTGCACGGAGGCCGGTCCCACCCAACCCAACCGATGTGATTTCCACTGCTGCACAGGGGAAGAAATCCTCCCCACCACGAAGGGGAGTCCCTTCCCCTCTCCCCACGGGGCACAACGAACCTGCTCGCCTCCAGCACGCTGTCCTCGGAGCACGCCTCGTCCAGGCTGGTGCCGGTCGTTTCGAGCGAGTCCAGCTCCTGATTGGTTTCATCGTCCAGGAACGACTCGGAGCGTTTGAAATCCTCAATGACGCCGCTGGGATAGGTCTCCACCTGCCGCAGGGGGGGATGAAGGGCAGGACCTGAGTTTTTTTTTCTCCGTTCTCCTGCTCTGCAGCGGCTCGGGGACGCGATGGTGACCACGGCGGGTCTCCAAGCAGCCTGACCTCCAGCAGCAGGTGCTCCAGGCTCCTGGGCTCCAGCTCGGTGTCGCCTTCGAGGTCGTGCTTGATGGGGGTGAAGTACGTCAGCTCTGCTTCTGGCAGGGTCTTGATGGAGCCGTGCTCGGCGCGCTCTGCCCACCTGCCCTGCGGCTGGTAGCTGACACGGGGCCTGGCGTCCGCGCCGTCGGAGCTGTCTATCTCTCCCAGCTGTGAGGGGAAGGGAGGAACAGTTTGCCCTCGATCAGAAGCACCCGTGCAGGGTGCGAGGACAGCTTGCTGCTTACAACGCTGCAGGGACGTGAGCATTTTAACGGAGGGGCGAAGGGATCTTCATCCGGCCGCGGTAATTAAATTAAATCCTCCTATAGGCGCAGCTGCCCGACTTACCAGCCTCTTTGCCCACATCGGCATCTTGCTGTTGGTTAGGATGCACACGGGAGCTGGAAAAGGAGAGCAGGATGAGGAGGAATGGTTTTGTTTGCAGCCCTCAGAGAGGAAATCGGGGAGGGAAAAGGTAAAACAGATCCCTCCATTTCCAGGCAGGGCTGAAAGCATTTGCCTGCATTTCCGCCCGCCCAGCCAGGTTCCTTCACCCTCCCAGTGCAGCAGCAGAGACTTGCAAAGCCACAAGGCGAGAGAAAGAGAAGAAAACCAAGCAGGAGGACAGAGAAAACGGCTGCAGACGCTGGCCCAGAACTCACGTGGCTCCAGGTCCTCCTTGGACGGGGTCTGTAGGGATGAGGCCTCATCTTGCTCCAAATCGGGCTCCTCATCAGAGGGTCCCCCTCCGCCGCGGTCCGTGCTCCCACCGGGGGCTGCCACGTACGTCTGCCGCCTGCCGGAGAGGGGACCGTGGAGGCACTGGCTCCAACCCGTCCCGCCAGCAGAACCGGGCGGGGGGCCGGGGTGAAGGGCTGGAGTCACCCCCAAAGCCAGCATCTGCCTTCCCGGTCCGGCCATCCCCACCGGATCCTTCTCCCACCAGCCCGCGCGCATTTTCCCTACTACCTGATGTGGGCTGGGGAGCCGGGCTCCTTCACCCTCCTGGGCTGCAGCTGGTTGAGCTCCAGCAGGTGCTGCTTCATGCTGCTGGTGATTTCGGGGCCCAGGTGCCAGATGAACACGCAGCTAGGGCAGAAAGGCCAGCATGGGGGGGCAGATGGGGCAGCCCCCATCAAGGTGTGCCCACGCTCACCCCGGATTTTGGATACGGGGGCTTTACATTAATTCCCTTAATTTAATTCATCCAGCACGGCCCCCACCTGCCTTATACATCCCACCCACAGCTCTCAGAAGCCAATTTGTGTGTATCTTGCAAGGCAAGCATTGCAATAAATCAGAGCCACGGTTCCATAGGTCCCCGTAGCCCCAGGTGCATCGAGCACGGATGCAAGGGGACATCGGCTTTTCAGGCGCTCCGGTACCTGTCTCCTGAGACGGTGATGAGGTGCTTGCAGTCGTAGGTGAATCGCATCCCCGTGACTATTTCTGTGACAGAGAAGCAAACGCTGCAGGTTTCTTGTTGGGAACATGACCCGCTGCAATCGCTGAGATCACAAGCCGCCACGCTTACATTTTGGGGGCCTAGCCTGCTGTAAGCACACTGCTAGACAAAACTAACCCCTGACCGGTCATTAAGCTTCCTTAATTATGGTTTTGGATGACTGTAATTTCATCACATTCCCTTTTGCTACCCCTGCAGATACACCCCATGTTTTGCTGCCCTGTCAGTGCAAGCGGGCACCGCTCCGAGTGCGGCACTGCCAGGGATTCCCAAAGCTCTCATCTACATCTCTCGTTTCTGAACGCAGCAACGGCAGGCAAGGTGGAAAGGCAAACTTCCAGATTTTCGACACACCAGCGATAGAAAGCAAACCTGAGTGTCCGAACATTTTGGCGACGCACTCTCCTGAGTGGAAGTCGATGACAGAGATACTCTTATCGGAGCAGCTCGTGGCCAGGAAAGTGCCCGAGGGATCCAGCTGCACCTGGGGAAAAGAGCAATGGGTTGACAGAACCCATCGGTTTGCCAAAACCCCTTTAGGACCACTGAAATGCAGCCGCCTGCCCCGGAGGGGCGGCTCCTGGGATGTAGCACAGGCAGTTCTGCGAGGCAGCGGACCCCACGTTCGCCCCGATGTACAACGGATGGGAATCGAGGGTGGAAACACGCAGTGTGAAACCGCTCGGCAGGGCAGCGCGTCCCAGGCCTTACTTTCAGCAGGGAGCCGTCGTCGGCTTGCGAGCCCTTGTAGCAGCACTTCTGCTTCCCGCTGGCTGTGCTGTACACCCTGCGAGGAGAGCGGGTTACGGCACCGGCAGGGGTTGCGAGGTTTAGGAAGGGGCTGGCACGGCAAAGCGCGTTCACCTGACGTTTCTGTCCTGGCAGGCGACGGCAACGTATTTCTGCGTGATGTCGATGTCCATGTCGTACAGGGTGGTTTTCTCGGCGACGTGGTGCGTCCTGATGAAATTTAAGCCATCTGGGATCTGTAGGGAGACACGCACAGAGGAGAGTTGTGCTGCCTTCTTGCCCGCCTGCTTACAGCCCAAGACACTGATTTTAGGCAAGCGACAACTCCCAGTTCGCATGCCGCTCTCGGATGGAAGAAGGGCTCGAGTGGAGAGGATGCTTTGCTACGTTATTTTGGCAACCGATAGCAGATCTCCACGGAGGTGCCCAATAACCCACCTTGTGAGCGGTGCGGAAATAAATGCTTTTATCAGCGCCGCAGCTTATCAGCTGAACTTCTCCGCTGCCTACGTGAAAGGAACACAGGGATCAGAGATTGCGTTGACATCGGGAGTTGTTCAAAATTCACCGCGGCGTTCCCGTTTGAGGGCGTGAAAGATAAAAAATGACTCTCTTAAGAACCAGATGCAATTCAAGGATGGGATCCCCAGCTAAGGCTCCCCTCAAATAGAGGGGGTTGACCGCTTGCTGCTCGCTCTCTGGAGATGCCGGTTTCCTACAGAGGAGCCCCAGGTGACCCCTCTAACACTGATATTGAAATGTAGGCACAAAAATCTGAAGAGAGAAACCCTGTCTTCGAGGGATGCGGAGAACATGGCGAAGGGAAGCATGATGTTGGGAACTGAGGTGAAGTTCAGCCACCTACCGGCAAACTTGACCGATGTTATAGCAGATGAGTGATCATCCAGGGTTTGCTCCAGCTTGTAGTTTTTGTCTACATTCAAGACATGGATCAGCCTGTCTCTGCTCGCCGAAGCCAACAGTGCTACTCCTGGAGATGTCAGAAAATAGGATGAACAAACATCGCCGCTGTAAGGCTTCTCACAGGCTAAACCAGGCTTTAATCAGCGCCTCTACCACAAAGCCCACAGCCCCAGGGCTTGTCTCCATCTCCCTGGCTTGAGAGAGGAGACAGCCTTCCCTGCACAGCTGGTCTTTCAGGATGCCCCAGCTCATTTCATTAACGAGAAGCTTTCCACCACTGCCAGTGAGCCAGTCAAAAGGCTGAGCTGGGCACTGGAAAGCAGAGCTCCGAGGGCCAGAGCTTCCCTTGCCAACAGCAGAGCTGTGCGCATCGCGGTCAGGATGAAGCCTCACCTGTTTCTGGCTTCGAGTACTCCAGGCAGAGAACTTCCGAATCGTGAGCCTCCACTTTGGCTACCTCCTGCATGGACTGCAGCTCGTGTATCCTGTGAGGAAAGTGCACCATCAGCTCGGCCCTAAAATCCAGGGAAACGGTGCAGGAACACCTGCTTGTGCTTGAGCACATGGCGGGGAGACTGAGAGATGCTCAAGGCAAAAAGAGGTGAGCATCTAAAACAAATCGTGAGTGGCGGGGGAGCCCACAAAGGTACCAAACCGCGGCCGTTCAGCCACCACCGCCTTTGGCTTCTGATCACGCACGGGGACACTTGCCTGAGGTTTCCTGCTCGGTCCCCCGATGCCAGATGCTCCCCATCGGGGCTGACCTGCATCACCCGCACTCCAGACTTGACATCGAGGTGACCCGCGTTCTCGCCTCGGTCGAACGTGCTGGAGGAGTCCTGGAGGTGCTGCGTGTTGTTGTCCACGTAGATGATGTTCAGCAGGGTCTTGGCACGGAAGGAGAGGAGGCAGTAAGGCCGGTGTGTGCTGGGCAGGGTGCACACTGCTCTTTGGGCAGGAGAGGAGCCCATTCACATCTCCTAATTGCTTTTGACATCCCCACTTTATTTTTCCATGCTACCCACTCAGTAATCACCAGGATTTGACAAGTATAACATGTCCTTTAACGAGCCCTTGGTCATTCAGACAGAAATACTGGGTGCAAGAAAGAAGAAAGCGTTCTCGAGGCTTGCTATAATCACCAAAACCCACCAAAAATCGCAGCTCCTTTCTTGCTCAGGCTCTGTACCCAGAGCTGCAAGAAGTCGAAGGGAACTGCTCCAACCCCTCCAGGCCCTCAAGGGACCTCACTCTCTAAAAGCAAATCAGCAAGATGGGAGCAGGGGCAACACTGAAGGAGAAGCGAGCAGGTCAGCTCCACCAGCTGCAGATGTGTTTTTCAGGGCTGGCTGGGGCCAGGTGGGTCCCGGGCTGGAAATGCACATGGGGCCAGTGGGAAGAGGGTGAGGGCAGCCCCGTCTCACCGTGCTGTAGGCATTGCCCTGGAAGGGGCACTCAGAGCTGCTCCCCAAGGACCAGATGCGGATGGTGTTGTCCGAGGAGCAGGTCAGGAAGGAGCCGGGGGGCAGGCAGGACTGCTGCTCCTCGAATTCAGGGTACACCTGCATCGTTTCCACATGGGGTGGCACGTCAGACGGGAAGGGGCTGCGAGGACCCGCGCTGACCGACCTCAGCTCCTCGCCCCTCACCTCGACACTCCACACGAAGGAGCTGTGGAAGAGCTCGGACCACACCTTCCTCACCGCCCACAGGTCCCCGACGTCCCAGACGTAGACGCTGTGGTCCCTGTAGACGCAGGACAGCCAGCGACGGCCAGCGTCGTAAGCTAGCGCGATGGTGTCGGGGTAGACCTGGTCCGGTTGCCTGCAGAAGAGAGGATGGGGATGCGTTGTTCCCCATCACTAAAGGCATCCCAAGGGTGCAGCTCAGGCTGCGTTTTCGGGGCTGATCCCATGGATGCTCGAGCCCTTTAAATGCTCCATCAGAGGCAAATTAACTTACAAATCAAATCACATCCATATCCCTACATGCACAAGCTCCAAAACAAGGGAAATGAAGCCCCCGGCCCTGCCCCATGCATGCGTGACACCACAACTAACAACCTCCTGCTTTTACCATCTTTCACGATGCATTAACAACATGGGGTTAACGAGGCAGAGCCACTAAGGTGCTGGTTTCAAACCCATCCGAGCTCAGACCTCCACCAGAATGAGCTCTCAGTCTGACAACAAGAGCTGTCAGCTCTGAAAATCCACACTGGGTATTTTAGACACTCTGGGTGACTTGCACGTGCGTGTTACCTTGGTTGGGGTGCTTGGGTGACATCCACGCCCAGGGGGTGAGGTTTGGGGAGGTCGCTCAGGTAATGCAGATTGTGAGCCTGGAAGATCCTCACGGTCCCGTTGGCGCAGCCACAAAATATCAGCTCCTCGCTGACGCAGATGCAGGTTGCCAGCGACACCTGAGGCGAGATGCACGCACGGGGATTTACTGGAAAGTCCCAGCAGCGTTGATTTTAGCTCCGGGTGCAGCCCACATGGGGGCTTCGCCCCGACTTATCCAGAGCACCCCCACCTTCAGGACGATCCACTTCTCCAGCACCCGCTTCTCGTTGAACTGGCAGAGCAGCCCCGAGTAGGAGACGCAGAAGGTGTTGCCCAACATTTCCCCCTGGCCGCAGGCCACGCCGCAGAAGATGTTGTTGTGGAGCTCCCCCAGGAGCCCCGAGCGCCCCACCAGCGGCACCGTCTCCTTGATCTGCAAGCAGAGCAGCGGCGCCGGCCGCACGTTAACGAACAAGCAATTAACCGAGACGCGGCGCCTGCCTCGGAGCCCAGGGCTCCAAGCTCCTCTCCAGCGCTCGCAGCCCCTGGAGGCTGCTGACTCCTCGCTTTTGCCAAGAGAAGGGGGCAAAGCAGCTGCTAAATCGAATGTGGCTTTGAGGTCTGAGCAAAGCAGTGTTCAGCTACGGCACGGCATGAATTTGGGGGGTGGAAGCCCCAGGGGGAACCTGGCATTTCTCCGGCTCTTTCTACAGAAACTGCCTGCTCCCACATCATGCCTGCTTCGGTGGCACGTATTTAATCAACATCCAGAACAGTTTAAGCTTCACTAGCCCCCCACGCCCCTCGGAAGGTGTTAGAAAAGGGCCCCTCTCACCTTCAGCTCCCTCGAGGAGTCCAAGAACCAGAACTTGACGTGACGGTGCCCCACGGTGACGAAGTAGCTGTCTTCGGAGAAGGACACGGCCATGACTCTGCAGGACACCTTGTTGGACGCAACCAGGGAATCCTTCTGCTCAGAAGGAACCACGCGGGTGTCAACAGGGCAGCACCACAACCATTACCCCCCTGGAAAGCCCCAGACAGCGAGCAACCAGGAGAAAAGGACTGCTTTCCCCTGTTCTGGGGAATTTTGAACCAGCTCGGTCCGTAAAGGGGTATCCAACCTTCCAGTCCCAGACGTTGACGATCATGTCGTGCTGGTAGCCCACCGACACCAGGTACTTCATGTTGGGTGAAAAGGCCACGCAGGCGACGCCGTGCTTGTGGCCGTGCAGCGCCGAGACCTGCGCCCGCTCCTCGACGTCCCAGACGCGGACGGCCGGACGGTGCCCGTTCTGCGAGGGGGGGGGGCAGCGTGGCTGCGGGCTGCCCCCACCGCCAGCCCCGAAATGGCGCCCGCGCCCTCCGTTCCCCACCACCCTGCTGATGTCTGCCGTAAATCGGCGAGGAACGGCATCACCGCCCCTCCGAGCGGCGTTGTGGGGCTTCCAATTGGGTGGAAAGTGCCAAAAAAATGGGAGGGATAATCCCGGCTGCTCTATCCCGCCAACAAGGAGGACTTGGCAGCACTGGGAAAGCAAAAGTGGGCTGTTGGTGACTACAAACAAGTGGCACTCACCTCTCCGGTGACAATGAGCTTTCCGTCAGGTGAGAACGCCAACGCGCTTACAGTTTTCCTGGAAAATGTTGGGTTTTCATTAGTAACTGGGCTACTACAGGGAAAACTTATGTTTTGTTGGGATGGGGGGGGACATTAAGAGAGAGAAAAGCTTTCGGGTGCACATTATGCTCCGAAAGGCAACGGCTGGCACCGTCAGTGCCCCCCAGCCCAGGTTGTGTGGCTCGGCTCAGCTCTGCCGCACGCGGCCATGGGGTGACCGGGCCCCGTGGTACCTGGAGGTGTTCAGGATGTGCCGCTGCGCATTCGTCCGGGGGTTCACGATGACGACCACACACCTGCGACGAGAGGCGGAGGCTTGCGGAGGCACGAGGAGGGCCCAGGAGCCTTCCTAAAGGCCTGGACTTTACAGAAAACAGCAGCCCCGGGTTTTGAGTGGGGTAAGGCTTTGCTAATTGCTGTAACGAAGCTCACCCGGCCGGGTAGGCGAGCTGTCCTGAGGTCGGGTCGCAGGCCAGGCCGCTGCCGCTCTGCGTGGTGACTCCCAGCACCTTCTGCAGCGTCACCTGCGGGGGGGTGACACCGTGATCCCCATGGGGACACCCCGCAGGGCACCCCGATTGGATGCTCTGCCCCCTCATGGGACCCCCC
>VXAA01003228.1:0-42370 GCA_013399115.1 Anseranas semipalmata
CCCGTGCCGGCCCGTGCCGCTGGAGCCAGGCCAAAGGCACAAGCGCTGCCCTGGATATAAAGCGGGAGGTGACGGGAAAGGATCACAGACTAACGTGAGCCGAGCCCAAATGTTGGAGAGGAGCTGAAAAAGGGCTCGTTGCTGGAAACGGTTCTTGTGGCTGTTTAGATGACTGAAGCATTTAATAAGTGCTTCTGTCGAGCACAGTTAGAGAACAGCTGCAGAAATCTGAAGTGCTCCTGTTCATTTTTGTTTTCTGTAGTCTTGGGACTGCAAACTCTCAGCAGACGCCCAGAGAGCAGCCCCGCTCAGGGTGGCTGCTGAGCCCCGCGTTCTTCCCAAAGAGGAGCTTGCCCCGCGGTGGCAATGACAGGGACGAAAAGGAAGAGGAGTGCGGTCTGGAGGAAAATCCAGGCTGTTCGCTCCGAAGATATCAAACTGTGGTGCGTGAGGCGGCTGCCTGTCTTGACGTGGGTGCCCGCCTACGACTGGAGGGAGAATTTGGTCCCTGATGCGGTTTCTGGGATGATGCTAGCCATTCAACAGGTGACTCAAGGTACAGTTACCATCTGAGATTCATGTGTTTGAAACGTGGTCCTGCTGAATTTGTCTGGTGGTCTTTTATCCCCCTCCTTGTGTATTATTATCTTAAAGCTTTGGTTAAGACAAAGACATTCTTACTTATTTAATGTTGATTTAATCTAAATAAAAATATAAGGGTTTATAGTCTTAACTCTTATGTGTGTATAATGGAAGTGCAAATGTGGGTGGAAATACCTTGTGTTATTTTAACTCCTTGCTGTGAACTGAAACTTTACTATATATTCCATTCCTTTGACAGTTTTTCAGGCTTAATATAAGAGGTAAGAGACAAGTAGCTCTATTCACACAGGGTATGGTTATCTATGACATTTTAATCAGTTAAATGACCACATTTCCCTATTTTACACGAAAAACAAAACATATCTACATTATAATTACACTGTAATATGTCTACTTTATAGTTGCATTTTAAGAAATGCTGTTCTGGAGTAAGCACTGGCATTGTACCGTTACCTGTGTAAACCCAGCGTGCAGCAGTAAAAGTTAACAATATTCTGTACTAAAAGGGCGCTTCTGCCAGAAACGTGACCCATGGAGAGGGTCTGCGTGCACACACAGCTTGCATATTTCAGCTTCTATGTTGATTTAATGCTGTATTACATTACCTATCACATCTCTTGTCAAGCAGCAATAGGCAAAGTAGGGGTGGAGCTAGACTCCATTTGGCAGCTTAAAAATAAAGAAAAAAACAACAAAAAGAAGAAACTCCTAGAAACAAAACTCAGTGGAATGACCTGCAGAAACCAAAAGTCCCAATAACCCGGGTTTTCAAAGTGATTGCTACTGGCAAATAAGTGGTTTTGTCCATTTGTGGTATGTCTTTGATAGTGTCACCTTCTTTAGGTAACATTTTATACTTGTCTCAGGCAAATCCCAGCTGCTTTTCTGCCTCAGATGGATTTCAGCCTTTGCCTTATATAAACTATATATATGTTATTTCTTAACAATTTCTCATATTAGCTATGCTTAACTATCATTCGTGTTGTTAAATTATAAGCACTACTTTAATTGAATTACGCTGGAGCTGGAAACAACTGGTTTGTGTAAGTATTTGTGCTTTTAAGGTAATTAGGAACATCTGCATTGCCATGATTGAACTTTAAGAACTTTAATACTGTAATACTGTAAAGTATCTAATTTCACCGTGCATATACAACAATTGTAATTAAAATGCTGTTAATAACAGTATGGTGAAATTCATCAAAAATATTAAGTTAACAGCAGGTCTACATTGCTGGTGGTTTTAGACAGATTTTTCTTGTTTGATTCTTGTACCAAGAAGTTAATGTGACAGATAAATTTAAGAAGATCCAGTGAAACACTGTTAAGAAAAAATTAGAAATGACTGATAACTGTCATGCCGAGCACAGTGTCACTTGGTGTTGCAGCAACATGTTTAAGTAAATTCAAGTATATGGAAATATACTTCAGTTATGGAAAAATCTGCAGTTTTATTCATACACAACAGCTTTCTGATTGATAAAAGCTGCTTACTCCAAGGTAGAGAGCAGCCCAGTAGCTTGAGAATAAAGAAAGACCTTCCATCTCAGCTAAGTTTTTCACAATTTCCTACTGTGGGATTTCTCACTCATCTGACATGGGCCATATTCAGAATAGTCAGGATGGCAGCTGCTCTAATCTGGTGTAGCATGTCTGTGTTCCAACATCTAAACAAAATATTAGAAGATATAGCTGTCTTTCCTTTGTAAAGGAAGGAAAATAAGGAAAGAGTGAAGGCACTGTCATTAGTGTGTCATGGCATCATAGTGAATGCAGCGAACATTCATAATTGCTCCTTTTAGATTTTTTAGAAATTGTTTCTGGAGAATTCTTATGCAATAGCAGTTTTCTCCCATTTATAAGGGAGAAAAAGAAAAGACCAAATTAACAGGATTACCAGTGACCAATGTATGCAGATAATGTTTGCTCCTAGAAAGTTTTTTATTGAGGTATTGAATAGTTCAGAATAACTGTTTTCATGCCATCTTTTATTTTGGACAGAATTTTAAAGAGCTACTGTCACTCATCTTGTGATTTTCAGTGTCAAAGTGATTGGTATCTAAATGTGACTTATGTCTTTAAGCTCTGTGAGATACCATCAAGTCAGGTACTCAAAAACTAAACCACTTAAGCTCATATATCACTTAGTTTAGGATTTGATGTATTCTATCATGACACACATAAAGTAGAAACTATGTCCAGTGGGGCAGTCTAGGAATGGTGTACAAGAAAGGCATGATACCTGAATATTTGTCTGCACTTCCATGTGCATTGTGGAAGAAATGAACCTTTAGAAGGTTTATGAGGTATTATGCTTACTCTCTCATATTATCCAACTAAAAATATAATCATTATCAAAGAATCCATAAGGAATAATTTAATAATCTCTCCAGAAAGTGAGCCTTCTGAAGCTGCCCTTCAAATTCTGTTGAAGCTTGTTTAAAACGTGCTTAAGTCATGTTCGACCATGTGTAGGGAATTCATTGATCAGTTGCATTCGGTGTAACTGATGGATCCAGTACTGAGGTGGGGGAGACTGGACAGAGGAGGGAGGGAGAGGTAGGGAGATAGGAAGGAAAGTCATGGGATTATCGTGGGGTGCTGCTTGGCATTTGTGAAGAAAGAGGGCTCAACACCGAGTCATTGCTGAAACTAAGCAGTCCTTCTCCACATGCTCCAATAGTTGTTTTATTGTCTACAAAAATGCCAACTTAATCTTAATGCCTGAGTCCCAGAATTCAATGCTGAGCTCTTCTGTCCTATTTAGGTGTTGACACAATACCTGTACAGTCCCCTGTGTATGTCCTCTAGTTTTAGAGTCTTTTAATTCAACAGAAGATGGAGAAAGAGGTGTCCAAGGTAGTTATGTTTCTACAAATTGTATGAAAATGTCCAATGAAAACAGACCCTACGAGTTCTAAAAAGTGGTGATAGAAACTCACACCTTGTTAGGCATCAGACAATGTGTAGCAAAAAAAAAAAAAAGGAAAAAAAAGAAAAAAAAAAAAAGGAAAGCTTTTTAATGCCGTAATTGCTGGAAAAATTCAGTTGGAGCTTGCACTGTCAGACTGCAAAGTTGGTCAACCTTTAACCCTAAACCAATAAAAGAAACTAGGCTTTATTAGTTCAAGCCCACAAAACTATAATTTAATAATACAGTTCTCAACACCTCGTTTTTCAAACATAGAATCGTTATTCTTACTCTGAGACCTAAAGCTGAAAAATAATCTTAGAATCTAAAATGAACTTGGTTAACCAGTCTTGAAGTTTGCTGCATACTTTCAGAAATAGTTAAGAAATTTGAGCTTTCGTGTTTTGGTAATTACTACCTAATTTGTCTGTTTCTCAAAAATCTGTTTCTGATAGACTAGAGAAACAAGTCTCTAAATTAACAAATAAATCCTTCATTTGCTTCTCAGACTACCACTTCATTCCCTTTTAAAACTCATTAATACCCCATCAGCAGGAAGATGATTTTAAAACATGAAGACTTTTCTTTCTGTTTTGTTCTTTGTTCCTTACCCATACACACAAATTCAATTACTGTCTCCATGTAGATGATTCACAAGTTCCTCATAAGATTTTTCTCTCCAAATTAAATGTGTGTAAGTAAGACAAACATTCTGCAGTGTAGGTATCTAGTTGTCAGGGAGCTGCTCTTGCATTCCTTACAAGTCAGTGCAGATCTAGTTGATAAGAGTTAGTGAAATTTATGGTGTTCGATCTTGTGGGAGGTAGTGAGTGATTGCCTTTATATCACTTTTCTTTGTTTCTTTGTTTTTCTCTTTCCTTCGCTTACTACACTGCCCATATCTTGACCCACAAGTTTTCTCATTTTTCCTTTTCTGATTCTCTCCCCCAGCCTTCAGGGGGGAGTGAGCAAGTGGCTGGGGGTGCTTAGCTGCTGGCCAGAGCCAACCCACCACAGATGTGATTCATCTAAATCCAGGCATCTACTTTGTTAAGACTGATTGATTATATTGGTAAGACTGAAAATAAAAGGGGACTGGCTCAGGTGTAGCTGCTGATGGTGTAGACATGAAAATTTACGCGAGATATTTCCCAGCCATTATAACTGTGGCATTGTGGGTAATAAACTGTTCATGCTTAAACTAGTTAAAGGCAGATCTTACTCTTTCCTTTCTTGTATCTCATCCATTAACCTGTCACAGAAATACCAGAGTTCTGTTTGTGGCTTTGTCATGTGACCTGGACTTCATCTGTTTGGGCAAGAAGCATACTTTGATCAAACTGTGTCTGATTTTTTTCTGAGTTTTCTTGCATGATAACATTAAGATGCATTATGATGTAGTCTTTCCATGCAGCTAAATCTCATAAACCTGTCAACCTGATTTTCTGTAGCCTCATGAGTATGTGCTGTAGCCCATTCATATCTGTTCAGAACGCAGCTGCTTAGCTCATTTTCACAGTCTGTGGTAACTTTTTATTGCACTAAGCAAGTTTTTCATCTTTACTTCCAACGCCTTTCATAGGTGATCTTTCTTGGTATAATTTATTCATTACCAAGCTGTTGATTCATCTCTGATTAATCCATTTTCTAGCCTTCTTCATCCAATCTTATCTTTTCAAACAAATACCTTTGTGCCTTCTCTCAGGATTTGAATTATACAATGTATGTTGGTTGAAATATCACATACCCATCTCAGCTTTTGCTTTTGGATTGCTATTTAGAATCTGTTTTTTGTTTTGTTTTGTTTTTTTCCCCTTGGCAGAACTATGTGTAGTGTCCACACACTACATGACATCTAGAAGCCATGTAGGTAATGCTGCAAGCCATCAGTAAGCTTCTCTGACTGTCATGGTCCGCAAAAATGTAAATCTGAGTTTGTCTGAAAAAGGCTGTGCAAATTTACCCTCTGTCATGCAGCTGAGTTCATAGCCACAGAAATTATTCCTAAGTATCCCCTATAGTCTGAGTATGCATATTAGTGTACATAACTTATTTAGATATGTCAGTTCTCTTTATAGTTACGGGACACAGATGTGTCCGAAGTGTAAATCAGAATACTTTGGTTAGGGCATTACATAATGTGAAAATTAATTGCTCTGATTAACAACTGCAGTTGCCTTACTCTTTCTGGAGGTAAATTCCTCATATAGGTACCTAACTTTAGACAATATGAACCCTTCCCCCCAAACCTCTTCCAAGATCTTGCTTGAGGTTTAGATAATTATAATCCTCTTCTGCAAGCTGTTAATGACCAGAGAGAATTCTGCTTAGACAAATATATTTGTCATTCACCAGGTCGTGATAATACTTGCACCCTTCACTTTTTATTATAGGATCTTGGAGATCTTTACACTGTCTAGTAATAGCAGAGTATTACCTCCCCTTTGTGGGGAGGGAAGTTAGAAACATGAAAGTGCTTTTGCCTGAAACCCAGAAATGACTCATTCAAGACTGCATAGGTAGTTCATGGGGCAGAGAATACAGGTTTCAGCTGTTTGCTACTAATATGAAAGTCTGAAGTGACAGCTGATAGACCCTTCCAAATAAATAAATAAATAAATAAAATCACAAACATTTTTTCAGCCTTGGGATAAAAGAGAACAAAACAAAGATGTGGTACTTTCCTCATTGAGTATTTGATCAATATTGAAGGTAATATTATTGCAGCCTTAATGCAAAATTAGTACTTTGTCTCAGTTTTCCGGAAGGATGATGACTTGGCCCATGTGGGAAATAGGCAAGAGCATGGATATGTATCTGAGATGGTAATAAACCACAGAGAGTTAAACCCACTCAGATCAAGGGCTGGGATGGGTACTGTTCATCTCAGAATTCTGAAAGAATAGTTAAGTGACATCACGTCCCTTTAATGATACTGTCAAATTTGGAATCCTATTCTATGACTGGATAATAGTGGTGTAGTGTTGCATCCAAATTACAATCCTGCATTGTGGGTGAGGGACTGGACTGGATGCAAACAATAAATGTGTTTTTCCCTTTAATGATAATGAAATAATATTTCCATGTACAACGGTAAAGGATACGAGAGTGATTGATCCTGCTGCCCATTTCTGAAGTAAGGCTCTAGGACAGCAAGAGGGTTTTGCTTCAGATTTATATACACAATCTAAAGACAAATGTACTGATGCTTGCAGCTAGGGGTGGTTTTCATAAACTGATGGAAAATAAGCAGCTTATTTGAAAAAAAAAATTGTTAGGCAGGTTCAGAGCCAAAAAGAAGGTGATGATTATTCATGCATTATTATCTGAAATATAGTGTGTTGCCTGTGTTCATGGAAGATAACTTCAAATTTCTGTAGGAGAAGAAAAGGTTAGGAGGAGGATCGGAAAAAACAAAGATTGTATTTGGGAGAACACTTAAGTGGCTTGTACAGCTCAGTTGAAAACTGAAAATGTAGATGATTGTTCCTTGTTAGGTGGGTAAATACTAGAGCTGAAAGGCATTTAAAGTAAAAGACAGTTGCAGCGCATGAACAAATAAGTGTAAAGTAGCATAAATACATTTAGACTTAAAATCTAAAAACAGTTAACTAAAATATCAGGATAAGAAGATATATCTCCATGTCACATAATTCCATTCATAGATGCACTAAACCACATGTTTGCCTGTCATAAGAGGGATCAGAACACAGTGCACTAGGGGGTTCCCTCATGAGTTTGTTTCCCTACAATATCAGCTGCTGCTCAAAACACTGGGAAGTTTTAAACTGAGGTGTTTCTATTAATAAATTTAGATAAGGGCTTTTCTTAAAAACAAACAAACAACAACAGCAAAACAAAAACAAAACCAAACAACAACAGCAACAACAACAACAAAACAAACCCACAAAGTCTCAATGTATTCCTGATTCCATCTTTATCTTGCTAAGTTCCTGGTATTTGGCTGGATACATAGACATTATGCTGTTTGTTCTAAAATAAAGATGTACCCATGTGCTATACTGCGTATACTCAAAAGATACCCATGTGGAAGCATGTGGGTACAAGATTTGGATTTTCATGTTTATCAGATTTGAGACTACAGCAGTGTTCTGTAATTTTTTAAAAAAGTATATTTTTCATAGTCAGCTAGCACATGGATATACTTCATATAGAATTTATATGTAGCGTTATACATTAGCTGGCTTTCCTAGGACCTGTCATGAGAAAGAAATGCTTTGGCTCAAGCGGGTTTTGGTGGGCTGTGTTTTGGGGGGGTGGAGGGCCCTTGAGGCATGTTTCCTCTAAAAGTGAAATATGTAGATGGCATCTGATGAAATCAGTATTGTTATTCCTGCCAACTTCTTTTTTCATTCTGCAAGCCCAATAATGACTCACTGAGGATTGGTGTGTTTTGTATGTTTTAATTAAAGTTAATTTAATCTTGAGCTGGATTTATTGCTGAAGAACTAGTTCCTTAACACTGGCTGGAGACCTTGCTGTTAAAAAAATGGACTATAATGCCTTCATGCATTCCAGAACTAGTGCCCAGTGTTTTGGAAGGCATGATGCCAAAAATTTTTTTTTTTTTAGCTTTTCATGGAGGAACCCCAGCTGTGTCTTCTCAAGGGTGATAGTTGCTGGCTTTTTTTTTTTTTTTCTTTTTTTCAGGCTCTGACCATAAAGGTAGACATAAATGTACTCTGAACAGACTAACTAGAGCTAATAATTTTATTAAGGAGTAGATCTGTCTCGTAAATATACATCTGGCATACAAATAGCATGTGTAGATGACATTGAATAAGCACATTTGGAAACAGAGCCAGAAAAATTTCCTAGAGAATGCGTTGGAGAATCCATGCAGTTTGTAAATGATTTGTAGAAGAAAGTCTCCGGCTGAACTCTGTTATAGTTCTCCCGTACAAAGAACAATGATGTAAGCTGATAATGAAATGTAACATATTAGTAAGTAAATGCAGGACAACATTTCATATTTATACAACCTTCCAGCAGAGGACTAAGGCACTAAAGCTGCTGTGAACGCACAATTTTCATTTCTAATGTCTACTAAGATTCTTCCACGTTACACATGTGTTAATGCAGACCTGTCTACTAGAAACGTGAATTCAGCTTCTGAACGACCTCTGAATCCTCTGGAGCCTAACGTACAGGTACCCGTGTCGGTGTGACCAGATAAGCGGTGCGGATGTCCTGTCCCTGTGCCTGGGAGGTGCCGAGCACCATGGACAGAGACCGACAAGCCCGGGGAATGTCGACGCCCTGAAGGAAGAGGAAGAAATGACTTCACCTGTAATCTTCTAGGTCAGAGAGATCAAGCAAACTGTTAGTGATGAGATCCTTCACCACCAATTTGTCAAAATGGATGTTTTCTCACGGATTTCATAAAGCCTGGTTCATCTATGATCTCAGTTAAGGCCTGTCATCGGTCATGACTGGTCTTTGTTTCTCCACAGTGCTGATGCTTCTCAAGAGGCTACCTCATAGTTGGTTCTCTGTTTATTCTTACTGAGGTGCAGAGGAGTTTCCCTGTAATCCCCTTTCAAAATACTTATTTCATTTTATTTTGGAGATGGCCAGGTTCTTCACGTATTATGGCTGACCAGTGTATAATAAATAGTTCATAAGATTCCCCGTATAATAGTTTATAAGTTCAGATATTGTGTCAAATTCATCCTAAATAGGACTAAATCTTTAATCTCTGTTTGTCTGTCATAGCTTTTTCTTTTCCAGGAGCTCCATTAAAATAAAAGAAGATACTGGATTTTCTTTCTGTTTGTTTTTGGGTGTATTTTTATGCACACAAAGGTCAAGATACCTTGAACAGAGAATTCATAAATGAGTCACACAGTCCACTTGTTCCTACTGTTGTAATACTTGATTATCCTTTCTTTTGAATATAAAGATACAAGTGACCGTATCTGGAGATCTGTAGAGTGGCAGGGTAGAACAGTGCTTTCTTAAACATACTACCTTCGATGTAATTCTCAGATGGCACATGGGGAAAGCTGCGTTTCAGATACTGTATGACTAATACAGCTGAGATGCTTAAGTCTCAGTGGACTGAAGGTGACAGTTGCTTGGGAAGGTGCTGCACTGAAGCATCCCTCAAAGGAGAGAGAATGGTTGCTAACTCAACTCTGTGTAGACTCTGAAAGATTTATGGTAGGTTTTGCAGAATCTGTCCTCCCATTCTGCTGTTAAATTCTTCATTTCCCTCAGCCTCTGAATGACAGATGACCTAAGGAATGATTTTTAGCTTTTTGTACTTTCTCTTTAAATAAGTTAGGCAGAAGGAGCAATCCACATGCATAGCCCCAGCAAATGATGCCATTAGGAAACAGAGATCTTGCAAGCATGAGTTGTATGTGTGCACCATCAAAGAAACTAATACTGAGCTTTCCAGTTTTTGAAGGAAAATGGTATTATTTCCAAAGGATCATTTTTGTGCTAATAGCTGTTAACAAGCCAGTGCCAAATAATCTTCCAGAACTGTAGATTTGTGTTAAGAAGTTGTTATGAAATATAATATCAATTTTTTTCTTAACTCACTAAAAATTATCTAGCCTGGAGTTAGAAATTAAACCCTGTGATATGAATCACTGGCTGTTTAATTTGTTGGTTTTCCAAGAGGGATTGATAGGACACTCATTAAATATGTGTTAATTCTACATTTCAGGGCATCCACAGGAAATGTTTTTCTTATTACATAATTCAGCTTTGTGAACAAGGGGAGAAATTGTCTTTTTCTGAAGCATCAGAGATTGCCCAGGACTGCAGATAGTATTTTGAGTGGGATAAGATGTTCTAGTGTTGTTTGGGGTTCCTTAAACTTGGGGTTTGACCATCTTAGTATAGCCACAGTCAAGAAAAAAAGGTTACAGTAACAAAAAGTTACTTGAATATATATGCTGCAGGAAAATCTATTAAATGTATAGCTTTTCACAGTAAATAGTAAATGATGAAAATTTTGAAACTCCTCAGATTAATTGTAGACTTGCTACTTTTCCTGCTTCTTGTTTCTATATCACATTTCCAAAAGATATGGTATAGTTTTCTGAATATACAGATGTATCACAAGCTTTTTTCCAGATGCAGAAAACTGTGATACCATGATGTTTCATAGTTCTTGTTATGGAAAATATTTTTTATTGCTGTGCCTGTGGCTTTGGCACTAGCCTAATTAGCAGAAACTATCAAATTAGCAAATGGAGAGACCTTTCTCCTGTGGTAGGCCCTATTTCTATTTGTATCAAGCTTGTTAATCTGTAGTTAACTTCATTTGACAGTTCCCAACAGTGGTGCCGCATCTCTTGCTTTTCAGTGTGGCAAGCTGTGATTGTTATGCATCTGGTGCTAGCCAGAGAGTGTGGTTTTCAGTGAACCTGTGTCACACAATGTTATCTTATGATAAGGAGTTAGTTAAAACAAAGAACCACAATATTAATGTACTGTATTTGAACTTATTGTTCATTCTTTGTTTGCATTTCTTTCCATGGAATTTATATTCTTATATGAGAACCTGAATGTCACTGCCATCGAGGCTTCTCCATATTACCACTGAAGATTACATGGGATCCTTGTTTTATGATCCATTTCTTCTGAGTATTATTACTGTTTGGAATGAAAAAATTAAAATAACATTTCCCGTCTTTTGACTAGTACTTGAGCATATGGAATGCATTGTAGCAAAGTTTAATATGAAAATTAATGAAGTGAGCTGAAATATACTACTGCTTATATCTTAAAAAAGTATTTGAACTTTTAGAACATTATATGTCTGATCAGTAAGCCTGAAGTCTTTACTAATTCTGTTTTATAGTGCCTCTCTGCTTTTACACACAATTGACAGATTTCAGTAACAGGAACAAAAACACAACAGTCAGGACTGGAATCAAAGACTGGTAATTTTAGCTCCATCTTGACTGCCATGACCTCACCATGAAAAGAATGAGCCACCTCTTCTAGAAATGTAATACAAAAAGACTATGAAAGGTCCATATGTGAAAGGGAAAAAACAAGGGCCAGATTTATGTTTAGATTATCAGCCTATAGACAAGACATATTTCTCAGCAGTAAGTCTGTGAGCAAAGCAAAATTCCTTTACAGATTCTGGGGGTTTACCAGGCAGAGAACCCCCTTTTGCAGTTTTACAGAACTTGGCCATAAGGGTTCAGGTTGTGCCTCCCTGTTCTTCTGTGCCCTGTTCAGAGAGCTGAATTGAGATGTTGCTGCAGTTTTTGTGTTGCTTCTTGTGCTCTACCCACAACTTGTACAGTTTAAGCTGGATCAAACAGTCTGTCCATAATTATCAAATGTTTCAATTGTCTGAATGTTTTAGGAAACATAAAAACAAAGTAAACACATGTAGGGGGGCAAGAGTCGGCTTTTACAGTCAGATGGCGACAGAATATTTTGTGGTAGCTGAACCTTTGTTTTCCTTTTAAATACTGAGAGAAAAGAACAATGTATGCTGTTCTTAATCCTGTATTAATTGGAAATATTGAATAATAAAAAGCTAGTGGTCCCTCTTCTGGAAGCATTTTAGCTTAGCCTGTGGTATATTACTGTAACCTCCAGTTTTGTTTTGTACAACTTCTAAGCTAACCTCCTCTTGAACTGAATGATAAAGTTTCTTAGGGTGAAAACCTACTAAATGTGAACCATGTAGATTTCATAAGGAAAACTTCAAGGTCCAAAATTAATATAATTTAATTGTAATGTTAAAAATTATATGAATGTAATCTGCTTTCTGCAAAAATGGACTTAATATTTTAAAACATGCCTTTCAAAAGTGCTACCATTTCCTAGTGAAGAAGGACTTTTTGTGCTTCCCTTGTAATCACTGATGCAGGCTGAACACTTAATGCAAGGCGGAGAGCATACAAAAGAGCAGAGGTGACTTCTCTATTTATGATGTAGCTGTTCTGTAGTGTGTGATCAGGATTTATTTTTTTTGAAATAGGAATATTTGCAGATGAAAATGTTCTGTATTTGTAATTCTCTTGTTTAATGTTGGAGAGTTCCTTTCATTTAATGACCATGTATCTTAAACACATGGAATTTTGCAGACCAACTCAACCAGAATGTATAGACCTCTTCCCAATATGGCTGATAAATATATAACTGGCTCAGCATTCAGTTGTGAATCTTGTAGATTTCCCTTCTGCTTGTCCACACAGAAAGGTCACGTCACGTCACGTCACGTCACTTCACTTATGTTGTTATAATTACAATGTGGCTGAAGTTATACTAGTTTTGCTGGTTCCTTTCCTTTTTGGAGAGGAAAAGAAATTAGTCTTGCATGATGCTCTTTTTCAAGATTAGAATATCTCTGTGAGTGCTCTTCTATTAGGTAGGTAGTTACAAAGTCTGTTGTTCGTTTGTTTTATTAGTAAAATATTTATAATGGAAGAGCTTTTCAGTGTTGAACAGGCCTTAAAAGTCTCATCCCCCTTTTCTCCCCCTCTTTTTTCATGCTCACTTTTTTCTGGATAGGGTCATGCAGTTCTCTCCTGAACTGTTTTATTCTCCGCAGGCACACCCTTTTCTGTGCTCTTGGTTCAGAATCATCTTTTACATCTATTGATCATGTGAACATGGATGTCAAACTAATTTCTTTACAGAGATCTTCCTGGTTCATGGTAACAGTGTGGTAAAGAAGAGAAAAAAGCAAACTGATGATGAGTAGGCATGTTAATTAAAAGGCAGAAGAGCAACAAAGTTGATTTCTCTTACAAGAAGGCATCCAAGTTTTAAAACAGACAGAGAGTTTAAAACTCNAATGTCTGTTTGAATTATGCTGAAGGAATGTATGCGTTTGTTGCTGTAAAGAGTTGATTAAATAATATTCTTGGGGATAAGAAGAGTATGGGATTTTATAGTTCAAGAAAACAGTTGCATGAAAAGCCACGCCGGTAAAGAGTGGGGGAGGAGCAGAGGAATAAAAATAGCTTTCTGGTTCCCAAACAGCATTTTCTGTGAACACCTATGCAGCGTGCCCAGTGTCTTGCCCTCTCCTCTCCTCTCCTCTCCTCTCCCTGACGTTTTCCTGAGAACAGATGAACTACCAGACCTCATCTGTTTCATAGATACCTTGACACTTCTGGGCTTTTGGCAATTTATTGCCTCCCCCCACCATGTGCTCTTTGTCACAGACTGAAATCCAAATTCAAGAAGGGAGCTCTTGAATCAAAGTGTTCTTCATTGCCACTGAAAGCCTATAAGCAAAGATATTCTTTGGCACTCTCTGTATTATTAAACTCTGATACACCAGTGCTTCAAGTGAAAAATGCTTTCTGGAGAAGTCAGGAAGGTTTGGTGAAAACAATGAATTTTCTCACCAACATATTTCATTTTGTTTGGTGATACATACACAAGGCAACTCCTTGGATCCATAGATGTGAACCACCCCTCTGTCACAGACTATGCACGGTCATTCTCCCAGCACACACACATACACACAAGCTTAGACTGGTCACTCAGCTTGAAGGTGGACTTCAGAAAGGCACCTTGTGTGTTGCACAAGCCAGTCCTGTGTTCCCCACTGCAGGACGTGGTATTTACCAAGGTTGACGGAGGAACGCTGCCAGGCAATTTCTCCTAATCTTAGTTTCTAGAAGGAAAAATTGTGAAATGACAGTACAGGCTGCTGCTCTGAAGCATGGTCTGAGGAGTCCCTCTTTTTGCTGCATTGTAAGAAGTCAATGCAGACTTTCTTGCTATCTTAGTGTCTGAAATTGAACAGCAACCAGCAACCACCGCTGCTGCTTTGCAGGAATGTCTCTGTTAAAAGAGGATTTCCTGGCATGTTGGGAGACTTTCTAAGAGAAAGATGGACATTGTCCTCTATAGCTAAGCAATGAAGGTAACTAGTAAATCTGTAAAGCTAAATCCTAACCAATTCAGTTCATTTTCCATCTCAGTATAAAAGTCAAATACGTTCTACATTTCTGGACCCACAGCTTTACATAATGAAAAAAAATGTTAATATCTGAAGGATTAAAAAACCCCAGGCATCTAAAGACAATGAACTCTGGAATATTTTTTTGTTTAAGAAATTAGAAGAAAGCAGACTAAAAGGGCCTGATCCAAACCAAAATTATAGGTTTTGAACTGCTTGTAAGAAATAACCATCTGACCGCCTGGAGCCCTGGCAGTCTCAAACCCTTGTTTGTTGGGGTTGGGGGTGGAATGGTACTGCCTCCTCCTGTGAGGGTTGTCTATTAAAAAGGTTTGGAAACACTGATGGAGACAACCTGAAAACACAGTATCTGATGCCACAGATCATCTGTGATCTGTTTGTTTCTGCTGGTGACCAAGATGCAGAAGAAAGTGTAAAGATTTCGGTGATAGACAATAGACGAACAACCTTTCTCAGTTCTTCCTGATCCTCATTGTAAAGTAGTCTTTACAATAACTTATGGTCTAGATTTTTGTAAATGAAGGTGTTTTTTTTCCCGCTCTTAATAAAATCATAGACATTTCCTCATTAAAAAAATTGAATGCAGAGCAGTTTTATGTTATCTTCATGCAGCGAAGTAATTCCATTTAACTTTCCATAGGGCTGGCCTTTGCTGTTCTGTCTTCAGTCCATCCAGTTTTTGGTTTATATGGCTCTTTCTTCCCTGTCATTATTTATGCCATATTTGGAATGGGGCGTCATGTTGCAACAGGTACGTATCTATTTGCTAAAACATTTTCAGAAATAAGGAACTGGAAACTGAAAAACAATGTGTTATAAGATCAATGGAAGGAAAACAATTTAAAGACTAAACAGAAATAAAATGTTTTTGTTCTTCTTTTTACAACTATTTTTTTCCAGTTTACGTACTTTAAAGACCTTCATCTAGGGTATATCAGAGTTACTCCTGCCATTATAATTTAATATTGCATTGACACTTCTTTTGTAAATGTAGTTTACTAAGGGCTTTTGTATTTTAACTCTTAAAATCTTTTTTCACTATTTTAAAATCTTAAAAATTAAATAATAATAATAAAATCTCAAAAATCTGAATCAGTTAAAACCTGCTTCAAGCTAAGATTTTAACAAAGGTCTCAGCCAATAAGGTTTGTACAAACAGCAATGAAAAAGGCTTGAATGCTTCTTAAACCATAGAAAATACACTTTACTTCTCACCTATGTAAAATATTAACCCAGCATTTCTCAGAAAAATAATTTCTGTGCCTATTACCTGATCTTTTATTAAAGCTAGAGTCTCCCAGTGAGCTCCCTCGGTACAGTTCATGGCCTCTCCACTTACAGTGTAATGGGTGGGCATTAAAAGGTGCTTCCTGGCTACTGTGCAAGTAGTTATGAGTTACTTGTTTAGTCTCAGCAGAGCCACCAGCAGCTGCAAGAGTCGGATGAACTTGATCTCCTAGAGGGTTGGTGAATGCTCTGATTCTGACTCCAAAGGACGCTAGCTATAGACAGACGTTGGAAATGCATGCTTTGTAATGTTGTTAGCAACCTAATGGGAGCCTTCATGAGGTCTGCTGAGAAACCAGGATGACTTCCAAAGTTCATAAATTTGAGCCTAAAACTTTGCTCTGGTCCAGAGTGAGACAAAAATGGGTCCTTTCCTACTGTGTGACCCCATGATTTCAGACAAAAATAACTAGTTCTCCTCTGCACTTGGAAGCTGCGTGCATCTGTACTAACAAGTACATGGTGAATAGATGTTTCACTTTCTTCATCTCCTTTGCTTCTGTGTTGTCCACACCAACAAGATGTCCTCTTGTCTGATGGTGAAAGGATCCATATGGGACGTAGAGAACATTTGGAGAGCCTCAGGACATGGTGGTGTGGGTTCATGTTGAGAAGGTGATCATCTCCATCTACACCAGGAGGCAGAACAGGGAGTGAGTGGTGAAAGCCTTGTGCTGTGCAATGTTGAATTACCCAAGCACCAGGAGACCTCTTCATTAAATGAAGTTTCACCAAGTTCAACAGGGACAAGTTTGAGGAGATGATAGCCCAGAAGTACCAGACTTCTGACATCAGCAGAGCTGCATATAAGCCTAGTTCTGAATATATGTCCAGTCCTGGACAAGTAGTGTGCACTCCATGTTATGTAATCCACCCCTGAAGCATCCCATATTGCTCCCACTCATATATACTTGTGGGGCCAGTGACTGGATCTGAAAGCATTAGTAAAACTCCTTTTACCCATTAGAAATATCTCTCTATCTGTATATCTCTATCTGTATGCTAACCCCTATGCAGTACAACTCAAAGTGTATCCGAATTATGTCAGTGTCTTTAGGTTTTGAGACATGGACAAAGCAAACTAGAAATGTTTTTGTAACTTTTGTTTACGTTTTAGGGAAAAAGCCATCAATGCTATAATTGGCTGACTTGTAATTCTTATGCCAGGCATTCCAATATTCAATTAAATTATTTAAAATTTCCGAACAGCTATAAATTATTTTAGAGCAAGAGGAAAGCTGAAAGGTTGTTTTTCCTAAAGGCACAGAAAGTATTTGAGCCTTTTGATGTCTGAGAGGGAGCTGCGGATGCTGTTAGTAACTTGAAACTGTATTGAGTGATGGAATATACTCAGCTGATTTAAGAAATATTTTTTAAAAGTGAATATTTAGAATTTGGAAAATAATTTTGGCATTTGATAGAGATAGATTAGTATACATTTTTTTCGGAACAGTTTTTTTTATTAGATATAATAAAGCATGAATCCATATTAAAAAAATGTTTCAAAACTGAATAATTTAGCAGTGGATTGTCAGCTGCTTTTTCCTGTAAGATTATTAGGAAGATAAGAATCTCTCATATGATCATATGTAGGAAAATGGATTAAGTAAGTATCTGGTTGACCTAAATTCTAGTAATGAAAACGGATGAGAAAACGTGTAAGTGCAAGCAGCTAAGGCTGATGTTTTAACCTTGGGAGGGCATACCATTCAGAGAATGATTTACTGAGAATCCCTCAGTTCCATGCTGTGGATTGCTGCACAGTCCCTTTTGTGGAAACCTGTTCAGGTGTCTTCCAGAAGTTAATCTTAAGGAAAAAACAGGCAAACAAATATTTATTTATTTATTTATTTAATAAGCATGTGTGATATATGCTGTTGATCCTTTCAGTAGAAATGTTTCGTACTTATCCCGTCAGCCACAGTTAAGGAATTGTGGTAGGCAGGCTGAATTGGAGTCATACTGCCTGTCTCAGATCTCCACATGCTCTGCAATGGCTCTTGCACATAGCTGAAAATCTCGTCTACTACCAGCAGCTTCTATAAGACCAGTGGGACTCTCTATATGTAGACAGGCTACAAGAATGTCCTTTGTTAGTTAAGTCACTTATGTTAGCATGAAATGGGAGATTCATCAATGGCCAGGTTCCGTCAGCTTTTACTTGAAATGTCTCCTCTGTGACACAGTTGATCTGATTCGAAAGATTATTCACCGGAATAACAAATCCCTACATTTTTTTCTTGACTACTTTTAATATAATTGATTTTGGAGGATCCTTTGACAGCATGTTCATCTGTGATAATATCGTATATAAAACTTGAATTTCAGATAAAGTTTTATGTAAACTGTTTTCAAATCCAATCTTAGGGGTGAAAAAAAAAGTAAAAATGAAGGAACGGGTTTAAAATAAAAAGGTGCAATCTGAAAAAGAAAATACCTACAAGTATGCTGAATGTTGCTTGAAAATACTGTATTATGTTCCATGTAAAATGTGTGTCATGATCCTAAAAAAAACCTTCATCATTCAATGGGAACATTAAGGGGGCTGTCAGAGGGAAGAATTTGACACTTAAAAAAATTTCTATTTTTTTTTAGTTTTTTCTAGTTTTCTACTTGACCAAATAGAGTGATCAGGAAGGCCATGCAATGTGGTAGGTCAAACATAAGCAGGTAGTTTAGAAGGCTAAAAAAAGGAATTTGAAGACTGCCGTGGAGAGGATGATCAATTTGGTGGTTAAATGTTCTTTAAATACATCAAAATCATGAAGCCAGGAAGGAAACTGATGAGACACCTTTCAGACAAAGATGTGACTGTGACATTCTGTGACAAGGTCACAAGACTGTCAAGCTACCAGTGTGATTTCAACTGCCAGAAGGACTCTGGAAGGCATCCTGGGAATTGCAGAGCTGCATTTTGCCCCTATTATTACAGACCACAATAAAAACTAAGATCACTGAAAGTTATGTTGGAAAGGTGTTAGCCTGACAGGAAAATCCCATCTCACTAACCTCCTAGAGTTCTATAGGAGTGTTAGTATGCACATAGCAAAAGGAAATACTTTGAATGTAAGATACCAGAATGGTCAAACAGCTACTGATAAGGTTGTACACCAGAGGTTATTAAAGAAACTGAGTTGCCCTTGTGAGAGAAGAAAAGTTCTTTTATTAATCATTAGCTGGTTAAAGGATAAGAAGCATTAGATAAGACTCAGTGGTCGTTTTTCAGGATGGAGGAGTCCCTAGTAGGTTCCTGAAGAATTTGTGCTGGGAATTTTACTATATGGTGGCCAAGGTGATGGTAGAACTGTACTCACCAGGTCCTGTAGAAATTGGGAAGAGTAGTAATAAGAAGAGCTCAATGAAACTAGTGAGAGATCAGTTTAAAAGAAAGTATAGAATAAAGAAAATACTACAGCAGATGCTGAACCTCTGGAACCTGCTCCTAGAGGACATTGTGGAGGCAGAAAATGCAAGCAGGCTCAAACAGAGATTCGACAAATACATGAATGCTAGTCCATAAAGAAAATCTAGAGGGAACAGGTAAGGATGTACTCACTAGCATCCTTAATACAACAGCTATGGATGCTATGGGTTATGAGGGGAATGGACTGCAGAAAGTGGCCAGGATTGTGTGCTTTCCCTGAGTAATAACCTCTGATTGCCACAGCTGGAGTCAGAGTATTGGGCCAGATGGGCTGCTGGTCTGACGCTGACATAGCTGGGCATTTCCTGTGCTCTTGGGGCTCCATGTGATATGTTTGTCATTTTAAATATTGGATTGTCATCCTTCTTTAACTATGTTTCATTAAACTTCCTTAACCTCTCTAAGAAAATGTTTTTCTTCTAACCTGCTTCCATTTATTAGAGTGCAGATTATTTCTTGAGTTTTTGAACATAAACATTTGCTAACTATATTGGGCTAGGTACTAGGTATATAGCATGAATTAATTACCCTAGAAATTTGAATGGTGGACATTTGGGACTTTTAGACAAAAAGCCATTTCAGCACACACATGGTGAGTCAAAAGTATCTGTGATATCTTGAAATCATTGTGAATTGTTGTGTTACAACCTCTTTTTTAATGTCTACATGAATATGCTCATGAAAAGTTTGCATTTAATTTGCATGTACAAATGGTATTTTACACAAATAAATTTGTGTTACATAAAAACATTACCTTAAAAATTATTTTTAGGAGTGCACAAAATGAGACTCCATCAAAATGGCCAAGTTTTGAAAAAGGGGCCATTAGTGGTGAGTACAGATATAGAATCATTGGTAACTAATCTGCAGCTTTTTTTATAGGAACGTTTGCTTTAACTTCCTTGATATCTGCCAATGCAGTTGAACGTCTTGTTCCTTCAGTCGGCACTAATTTCACTGCAAACAATAATTCAGGAGTCTTGGGCCTATCAGGGTTTGAAATGCAGAGGATTGGAGTTGCGGCAGCAGTTTCATTTCTGGGAGGAATCATTCAGGTAGGTGGTGAACACACGTTCCATATGGTGCTGATGCTCGGCATATGTGACAGCTATGGCTTTTGTAATATCATTTTTTCACTTTCTGAGAAAAACTGACCATAGGTCTGGTCTAATGTTCATGAATGATGAAATGAATGTGTTTTAAGAATTTGCTGCTCCTTGGTTGAGATGCAATAATTGTTTGTATACACGCTCCTAGGGTGTTGCAATATGAAGTAAAACCACATTCAGTCAACTGTAATATAACATTCAGTTGCTGTTGGTGCTCCCTTTCCTTCTCCTTCAGAAACAAAATGTGAATCAGCTCTCTGGTAAGCACTGACATATTTCTGAGGTTTTCTATTGCTCTTGGCTTGAAGAGAAATACTATACAATATTCAATAATGAAAAACAGTAGGGGAAACATCTTTAAATTCTCTTTAGAGTTCATACACCCATCATTAAAGCAAAATAAATTAGTAAAACAGGTGTCTTCAAATGATTCTTCAAAGCTTATTCAAATGATCAGAGGTCTTTTAAATTTTTTCTCTTCTCCTATTCTCACCACAAGCACTGAGTTCCTTTATCCATTGCCAGTTGCTTAGGTCTTCAAAGAAGGCTTCCATCTTTCCTTGTAATTACTAAAATGGAAGAAATGTTCGAGCACTTGACATTGCAACACCTCCTGGGTACCTCACTTCCTGAAAGAAACCCAGACCCCTGCACTTGGTGCTTTGGGACCCTCTGCCATGCAGAGGATGAGCGAAGTATCTCCAGTGGCTTGGCACTTGGCAGGAACTGGGACATATGCTTATGTTAGTTAGTAGGAAATATCAAGTGTGGTCATCTCTGCTGTGTTTGTTGTTGTTGTGTTTGTTGTTGTTTTCATTTTATTTTTTTTATTGTTTACAGATTTATAACTTGAGTTTGCAATATGAGGGAAACCCCAGAGACAGCATACAGAGCAGATCTGGTGCTGATCACATCACACATGTTGCCCAGAGAGGCTGTGGAGTCTCCTATTCCGAGACCTTCAGAAGCCACCTGGACATGGTGCTGGGCACCTGCTCTGGGTGTCCCTGCTTGGTTGGACCAGATGGCCTCCAGAGGTCCCTGCCAACCTCAGCCATTCCGTGATTCTGTGACACTGTTTCTCTGTGATTGTGCCTGGCTTCTGTATGTGCTGTTTGCTTGCACCAGTGAGTGCAACACACCTCTGCATCACGTGCAGAGTGCTTGTAACAGCAAAAAGTCCTTTGAGCATACACACTTGGGAATGCTGTGCTCAGAGCCTGACAGTCTCTTATGTCATCCCCACTTGTGTGTTAAAGGCCAAAATGCCTAAAGTGGGAAGTTGTTGCCTGCATTTGATCTAAGTTCAAAATCCAATGCAGAAAATTTTTACTTAGCTGCTGCAGAATCCCATTAGGTGTGTAAATCCTCTAGACCTTTTCCTCTTTTATTCTGAAAAGTTCTGCTTTTTCATATGCCTTAAACTGCCCCAGCTGACTGATCTCAGCCTCTGTCCTGTTTAAGCCCAATTGGAATGAGAAGATCTAGAAAATCCTTTGCCCAGGTCTTCAAAGTGGGTCTGGCAGGGAGCTGTGCAAAGTGTGTGGGCTCCTCTCCTGGGTCAGTAAGGCTGCTTTTATTACAGTCCTACTCATACAGCTGGTGCTTGTTGTGCTGCCACTAGTGCTTCATGCAAGTGTAACAGTCAGAGCTTTTGCCTAGGACACAGAGAACAGATTAAAATACTTATTTCCCACATCCCGGTGGACTGCCTTGAGGCTACTCATCACTGATATTCAGGTGGAAGTACAGATCATTCTGGGACGAGAAGATTTATATGATGTATTTTAGGGCAACAGATTTCCATTGAAATCTGAAATGCAAAAAGAAGTGGAATCGTCACTGTAGTTCCGATGGTATTTATCTGGGAAAGGAGCAGACCTTGGTTTTGTTGTCTGCCCATAAAGCTGTTTATACTGAAATGCAGTGTTCTAACCAGTCCCTAATTACACAAAAACGGCTGATGCTGCAACTATTCCATGCCTTGGGCATTTTATACACAAAGGATGAAGTGTCCCTCTCCAAAACAGCAGGTTCCTTCTTAGGAAAAGTAGGTAAACACTTGAACCTAGTTGGCCAGAAAAGGAATTTGATACTATTCTTCAGCTACTGTATTTTAACAGCACTAGAAACTAATTTTCTAATTAGTTGCTAATGAACAGTGTTGGAAAGAAAAAATGTTTCTGCTTATCTGGAAAACATATTTACATGGCCTGCTCTCAGTTTGCGTAATAAGAAAGGAACACCTTTGAACATGAAGCATGTTTTTGTAAGGCTAATATTCACATCCAATGCTTTGCTTCCCTGTGGAGAAAGTTATGTTGCACTATTCTATGTAATACATAGTTCTTTCTGAAAACAAACACGAGTCTTTATTATACAGCGATAATCGGGAAAAAAAGTTCATTTTCCTTTCACAGTGGAAAGCTTTGGTTAGTAACTTCTTGCGGACTGATATTCTGCATCTTAGAAAAGACAGCTGGGCTGGATGGGAGTTCTGGTTCCCACCATGACAGCACAGCACAGCATGCTATGTGTTAGCCTAGAAAGACCACAGAAGGAAGTCTTCTTCAGGTCCTGGAGTGAAGAAAGCTCACTCCACACACCACTGGAAGCTTAATGAACTTAACAGTTGTAATTCAAAAGAACAAAAGCTACCAATTATAATGTCTATCTAAACAGGCCAAAAAGAACTTTAAACTGATGACTCGGTCAAGCTGAACTGCCTACGTCATGTTGGTCTCCAGAAGTTCCCCAGATATCTTCACTTTTGCAACGTATGATTTTGAGATAACCTATAGAAAATACCAAATGAGAGGCTCACAGTCTGTACTGTTTCCTTCCAAGAGATATTCTCTGTGGTTGACCTCATCTTCTTAGCCCAGGCAGCAAATGATCCGAAAGAGTACCACCACTTCTTGTTCTGTTTAATGTTCAAAAAAAATCAGCACCTTCCAGAACATGGAGTTTTGAGGCTTTTAAAATTTGTTCTCCGAAACTGAATTCATGCAACAGGTAACACGTTATCAGACTCAATTACTTTGGACAGAAAGTTTGAGATTAGTAATTTCCAAAGAGCATGTTATGTGATAAAAATTTTTACTGGCCATAAAGTTAAATTGACTACACAATGAGAGTGGAATTTTAACAATAATAAACTGAGCTCGTTGTCATGGGAGGTAAGTATTGAAAGTGGACAAGAACCAAAAGGGCTTGAATTAATGAACATAGAGGAGTTTTCTTTTTGCAATTACTCATCTCTCTTTTCCTGGCTAAATCCCCATCCTCTTCTTCTACTCCACCACTTCTGTCTAATTGCTTGGTTTTATATTTTGTTTCCGTGATCTTTTTTTTCTGTACTGTGCATTAACTCAAGACTGCTTTCCCTAACTTTCTTGTGGGTATTTTCCCTTTCCCTGACAGCTCCTTCTGATTTCATTTGCATGAATTTTATCAAGAATGTATATCTCGTGAAAGCAAAATTCATCTCAAGAAAATTACTTCTTAATGTGACTTTTTGCATGTTGTGAAGTACTGAAAAAGACATAGAAAGAAGCTAGAGCTGTGCACCTTGCTAACCATTTTTGTTACTGAGATTATTCTCTTTCTGAAATATTCCTTCATGCCCTAGGAACTAAATTTTGAAAAATGAAAAATTCTGGAGACAATCCTAAACTATGTGAAAATTTTATTCCTTTTACAGTTTAAGAAAAACCCAGTGTTAGGGGGTTAAAAAGAGAAACTTATTTGCCTTTGTCAGTATTTTGTATGTTATTATTTGCTGTTCTGATGCTTCACAGTCAGTTTTCCCTGTAGTTTTTGTGCATCAACAAGGAAGGAAAATCATACAGTATATCAGAAAAGATGACTAGAAACCCACAAAAATGATCATCATGACCACAACGAAAATAAAGTAGATTACTGAAAATTTCTTTAAGAATATTGAACTCTGCATTTTGATTATTGCTCAGTGGGCAAAAGATTTTATGACATAACGCGAGGTGATGCAATTGTGCACTGTCAGCTCAGCTTAGCCTCAAATGGTATTTATCCAAAAAGCAGTGGTATCCAAGCTGTAGACTGTGTCTATTCCCCAGCACAGAGGGTTAACTTGAGATTTGATCTATGCCTATATAAATGCTAGAAATACAAAGTATATCTGTCAAGAAAACTCACATGCAAATAGATTTGGGAGGCTAGTTTCAAAACCACTTTTTGCCCCCTCTTCATCTAAGAAGCCTTTGTACATTGCTAATGTTGCAAGGACAGCAGGAACTGCACATGGCAGCTTATGCTGAAAATTGCACCCTTCTTGCCGGATGTTTTCTGTTCTGGTCACTTCATGGATGCACATTTAATTAATTTAGCTATAAAGTAAATGAAGAGCAGGATGTACATGCTGATGAAGAGTTGCCTTTGTTTCTGGAAGTCCTGAGTTACCTTCTACAGTAAGAGACAGAGACCAGCATAGGCTGGTGCTTGTTGTTTAACTGAGTGGCTACAGGAATTGTTCATCTGAAACCATAGTCATGGTTTGGATGTATTTTACATAACCCACAGTTATACACGATAAGAAGTATATTTTAAATGTGACCTTCTGGTTACTACCTGTGAAGCAGGGCCATATACCCTCCAAATGCTGAAGATTTAAAGTAAAAAATTTAGGGTAAAAAAAAGAAAAGTAAATGCGAGTGTGATGCAGAAGTTGCTATGTTCTGCAATCGTGAACCCCTGTAATGCACTGTAATAATAATAACTTTCTCTGAATTGCTAATATTAACTAATATTTCTCTGTGATATTAGTTACTTCACTGAACTGTCTCTGTGGTTTTGATTCCACAACTAAATAAACATCCACCTCACTCTCTGGAAATTAAGCCATTATGCATTTAGAAATTTCACATCAATACAATACAAACTGATCTTAGGAAACAAAAACTCACTAGGGGAGGGAGAATTTATTCCTTATTGAACTTTGCTACTGTGAACAATATTTTAAATATCTGAATAGGCACACTGCTAGAACAAACAACTAAACAAAATATCTGAAGTTAGTAATTATCAGTTTTAGGCATGACTAACTAAATTACTACTCACTGAGGTTATAACAGTAATTATCATTATTGGGGTCCAATCTGGAATGGCAATCAGTGTTCTGATTGTTTGTAATACTGAGCAGTTCACATGCTATTAGTGGGAAATAGAGAAAAAGATTCTCAGATTTTATCTCTCAGATGGAATAGGAAATTGCTCGCTAGAGGTTTTTCTGTTAACTGAAAACCACTTCTTTTTGTATTTTTTGTTTCTTTTGTGCTGTTATAGTTGTAGCTCACTACGTACAGGTGAGATTCATGGTGAAAAAACAAATGCTGTTCAGGTGTAAAGAATAATAACATTTGAAAAGGGTTGTTTTAGCCTCAAAAAAAAAAAAAAGTAAAAAAAGAACAAAACAAAGGAGACTGTGTTATGTTCTGAAAGGACTGAATTTAATATGGTAAACACAAAATAACTCTCATGGAAAGTATTGTAATAAACAACTCTAATCAGAGTTGTTTAACTTTTCAGGCAGAAGAATAAAAAATGCAAGAGGATATAAAAGTAAAAAAAAAACACTTTTTGATCTAGTGAGTCTGCAGAACTCATTGTAAGGGGGTTAATTTAAATTTAATTTAATGTAGTTCAGCAAAGGCTTAAGTGTTATGCAAACCACAGTAATACCTGTGGGTCAGTAACAACCTTGGTTGAAGAAATGAGCTGTCAAATCTCATTCTTTAAAGGAAAAAAAAGTGATTGCAGTCTGGGATAAGGGGAGATAAACTAGTAGGACACATACTACTTTTTTTTTTTTTTTTTTTTGTCATATATTCCTATGAAGCATCTACAATAGCTGTAAACAGATTCCCAGATTAGAGAAGAATAATATTCTATGATTCTATCCCTGTACTCCGAAGTAACTTCTGTAAAAGTTGCAGGGAAGCTGAAATAATCTGAAGGTCAAATATAGCTGAGCCGAAGTCCACTCTTTTTTTTTTTTTCTTCTAGAGGAGAGATCCAGTTTGAATATGGGATTGTGTTTATGAAATTGGATGTTGAGTTTTTCTTCCTGTTTTAAATTTTCTGATTGTATACAGACATTCTACTTTAAGTTAGTTCAAGTATTGCCCAAATACATAGGAAGTAGATTTTAAAAATCTTTAAAATAGTTTACTTTTACTGTAATTTTATAAAGTTTGTTGAAACACAAACATCCCTGTTTTTTTTTGTAAAGAAGAAAAGTATTTTTGTATCCTCCATCATGTAAAGCAATTTCTGTAGCTCCCTTACCTGAATACCTGCAAAACCAGAAACCTCAGCATATAAAGCTGATGTAACTAGAGGTATTGGGCTGGCTGTACATGAAGTATTTGATATTAGGATATCGTAGCATGAGAGCACCAAGTATCATGATATATCAGATGATATGTGCAGGATCAGCAAGGTTCTGCTGGAGGAGCGAAGAAGTTGTGTGATTGTGTGGGACTGGGACACCGATGGCACAGTGGCCTGGGGCAGGGCAAGGCTCTGCAGGATAATGCGGAGCTAGGTGTAAGACTCATATCTTTGTAGTTTTAGCACCTAATAAATTTGATAGCTATTGACATTACTGATGTAGGGAATCATTTTGTCGACAAGTTGGCATCATTTAGGTGGACCGAGATATGGCCCTTTGCCTACTCAGGCTGAATATCAGTGGAGCAGGAATGAGTCTTAGCACCACCATCAGCTTATTGAGCTGATGTTTTTATAGTATTTGTTTTTCTCCCATACTTGAGCAGGAGAGAATAATAAGCATTACATGAAGACAGTTTCTCCAAGTCGTCTTTCATTACTAAACTAATGTTAGAGTCTGGTAAACCAGTGATGTGAATGAGATAATGCAGATGATTCAATGGGTTCAGTTTTAAGTTATGTTCATCCTTCAAAGGACTTCTGCTTTCTATTCTCATTTATCTTACAGTTTATTAAAAGGGCTCCGTCTCACTGCTCTATCACGAGGAAGCTGCACTTTGTTACGCTTGCTGATGCACGTACCTTTGCTTTCCAGATAGCAATGTTTATGCTGCAGTTGGGCAGTGCCACCTTCTTGTTAACAGAACCAGTGATCAGCGCAATGACAACAGGAGCAGCGACACATGTTGTGACTTCACAAGTGAAGTACCTGCTGGGATTGAAAATGCCATATATATCAGGACCACTGGGATTTTTTCATGTGAGTTCAGTAAATGACATGGGTTGTTTCCTTAGCTAACATTTTCTTAAATAACTACACTTTTTTTTTTTTTTTGCTTTATATAAGTGTGCAGAATTTGTGGTGCATGTGTGTGAATGAACAAAAGAAGTAATACCAAAATCTTCATTTTGCTACTTCTGTTTGTAGAAGCAGATTAAGAAAACTTGAGGAGGAGTTAGCAGGACTGGTCTTAATTTGAAAGGATACGGTAGCCAATTTGCAATACACGTGTATTACAGCATCAGTAATTCCTTTCATTAGCCTGAACAATTACAGATTTTATACACTTGTACAGGGAGGGTTAACTCTTGCATGATCAGCATCTGAGAGGTAACATGATATATTACAAATGTCATTATTTTCTTCATATTTTGCTGAGTATAACCTAATCATCATTGTGGTAAAAGGAACATGACTCATGATATGTGGATCTCCTCTGCAAAAAATTACCCTAGGTATGTTACTTGTTACTTTATGACATGATGTTATTTTGCCAGAAGTACAGCAAGTATACAGCTTTAAGGTAATTTTTAGAAAGTGCATGCAACATTTTACATAGTATCGTGGTGGCTCCCTTTGGAAAGTAGAGATTGTTGGCTGAAACCTTTAAGGGTTTCAATGTTGTATAATCTTACTGCATAAAAGATACGAATATAGATTCTTTAAGGTAACTCTAGCAAACTCTGAGTTTAGGTGCTGTGAGCATAATCTCTTGGCTGAAGAATTAGTAGTATTACAATAGTATCTGTCAAAATGACATTTTACTCATAACAAAATTATATTTACTTGCTGAGTAGATATCTACGTTGAACTGATAACAACTGATGATTTTGGTTACCGGATGAGGTGAGGCTTGTTCTAGTTAGCCACTAAATTAGGACACCTTATTTAAAAAGATTGACAATAGTTTCTTGCATTGCTCTACTCTTCATTTTCTCCTGTTATTTTGGGAACTTTATTAATTCGGACTCTGATAGAAAAATGTTGCTTTTTAGACTGTTGTTTTATAGTATTTTTTAAATTTTGTAACATTTTATTTGGATAATCCATTGGTAAGTTTTTCAACAGAACCAATTTATTAATGAGAATTAGGGACATGTAATAAACACAAGTCAATATATCTTGTAAATACATAACTAAAAATTTCATAGCCATTTTTTATGAGTAGTCAGTTGGCCTGTGAGACTATTATAAATATTAAAATATTTGCTAATTCTTTAAAAGCCTTTTCATAAATACTTCTTAATATAAAATGTGGGCAGCCTTTTTTTTCATGATGTTTCCATGGAGACTATACTTACATATAGGCATATTATCATCTTGTAGAGATGACTAGTGTTAAGTACCACAGCCAAGACATAATCAAAACATACATTATGAGCAATAATAAAGAACGGCAGTCATACAAGGAAATATTTCCACGTTGGTGTGCTGATGATATCATAAATGAGGTCATTCAAATGCTTTGAAAGAAATGTGTTCCCTTATCCCTTGTATTTTTTAATGTATTTGAAACAAGTTCTTTGCCCTTCATTTCACTTTTGAAATCAAACCCCTTTGAGCATTTTCCAAAGAAAAAAAGTCTTGATTTTTAAGGTTTTAAATTGCTCTGTAGAATTGCTTTGTTGAATTTCAATTGCTTTGTAGAATTGTGTGAAAACAAATGAACAAACAAAAACACCTCTGTGCAACTTAAAAGAATAACAAATAAGGAAGTCTCCATATATAGAATGGACAACTTTACCATAAAAGTATTTTTAAATGTTTCTGGTATCTGTTTAGACTTATGGATTGCTTCAAGAAGCTCCAGTATCTCAGTCAGCAGCACTGAATCTGGCAGTGTCTCTGGACATGTTCTTTATTCCAAATTCACGAAACTCAAAGACGGGTATTTTTGCTTGCCTTTTTTTTTTTTTTTTTTTCTCCACTTCAAACCACCTCTCACTCACAAAGACCATTGTTTTGCCTCAGGCAGTCTTTGGGTTGGCAAAGCAAGAATAAGAATGTTTAATAAAGTGTGATAGGAGAGTTGAAAGTAAAGCAAGCCAGTGAAATGTATTCTTTTATAGTGAGTGAGATCACAATTAAATATGTAAAAATGAGGTTTGTATATGGAGAACAAATCTACTACACTGGCATTGAGCCTGTGGGATTTTTGTGTTTACACATAACTTATGTAATTTATTACATTTCATTTTCCCTGTATATGGTTTGTAACACTGCAATTGAGCTGCACATTACAGCATCTATTGAGATTTTACAAAACAGAGTGGCAAGGTGAAGGTGAGAAAGACAAAAGGTGAGGGAATGACACATGTGAAGTCTAATTTTCACAAGGGATAAGAAGAAAACTATCATCAAGTTTTACTTAGTATCTAAAAACAGAAAGACATATCTATATTTGCCCTTTATCCTTGTGTAGGATTTATCCTTCTGCAAGTTTCTGAGAAAATGCAGCACTACAGAGTGAATTCCTGCAATGTAACAAACCTACTTTGCAAAACTGAGTCTTTTGTGGTTGTGTTGCAAGTTGGCTGCAAAATCCTTGTGAAGTTATGCGTTAACTCAGAAAGTCTTCATGTTCCCCTTATCAGTCCTTTTCCCCTTTTTTTCCTGTTGGTTCCCTGTACAGTTCACAGTAGTTGCCTGCGTGTTTTTCCCACACAATGTGTTGTATTTGTCAAAAAAAACATCAGAAAGAAACATTTTTCAAAATGTAATAGGGTCACCTACTCTTAAATTACATCAGGTGTTTTAACTAATTTGTTGCTTCTAGCTCTTCTTTCATTTGCTTCAGCTTCCATACTTGTTTTTAGAACTAATATTTTGGGGTTTTATGTCTATATTTTAAAAAAAAGATCTCAGGATTTCATTAATGTATCAGAATACACATTCCTTCTAGAATATAAACCATTACAGTGTGCATTATTACCCTGTGAAAGTATGTGAAAATATAGTAGAATACAAAGCCATAAATTTCAGGGGACATTATGTCTATATACATATGTGTGTACAAAATTAAAAAAATTGTTTTTTTTCACTTATTTGCAAATTTATGTCAAGTTTGCTGAAATGTTCACTCGTTCCTCATAATTTTACTACGTCATTTCAATTAAAAACCTTTACACAAAAGTAGCAATAAAAATAAAAACAAGAGACAATCAACTAAATTAATATAGTATTGTTGTATTTTAAAATTTTGCTACTTATATAATGACAAAAAAGATTATTTTGTACACTGCAACATCAAACTAAATTATTCTGTAGTTTCTAAATTATTTCAATATGAGCATCATCAAAATGTGTATCTGAATATATAAAATACTGAATCCTTAAGGATTTTTGTGATGAAAACATCTGTAAATATTTCTTCTGAATTCGATTACAATTACAATAGCACACTTGAATTTTAGGTGCTTATATTTAGCATTTACATTTTTACCTTGGATGAGTACAGGAAGCAAATAGTATAAAATCTGAACTACTACAGTACAGTATAGATGTATGTAGTATGTATACAAGTATGTTTATAAATATATATGATAGTATAGTATAGGTAGATGGCTATAGTATACATTAACCACATGCAGGTTAAAAGTCGCATGCTTTTTTTTTTTCTCTGAAAAAACAGTGAGTGGTTTGTGAAATGCTCTGCTTGCTTTGCTGATCATATCATGAAGTGTGTATTTTTAGGGTTTCAGAGAATGATTACCTGGGAATAGAGCAGTCAGTGGAAGCTCTTGAGTCTGATGTGGTAATTGATATAATATTTATGTATTACTGCCAGATTTATTTCAGTGTACTAGAGACACTGATATTTCTGATATCTTTTTTAGAAATATCATCCTTTGGAGATAGGGCTGTTAGTGCTACTGAACTCTTGTGAGCTATGAAGTGTTGGTAGTCCCATTCTTTTTCATTTGTTGGCTGATGTAGAGTACATATTGAAGGGTAGGGTTTAGAGAGAAACACCAAAGAATATAGTAGGCAGTTCCAATAAAATGTTTGTGGCAAAGTCTAATAAAGTAATGGCAAAGCTTTATGACAAGCTCAAGAAAGATGCATCCCAGCAAAGAGGAAGTCAGGCAAAAATGCCAGGAAACCTGCATGGATGAACAAGTAGCTCCTGGCCACACTCAAACACAAAAAAGAAGCCTACAAAGGGTGGATGCAATGACAGCTAACCTGCGAGGAATACGGAGACATTGCCGGAGCAGTCAGGGATCAAGTTAGGAAAGTTAAAGCCCAGATAGAGTTGAATCTGGCCAGGGATGTCAAGGGCAACTACAAGGGCTTCTACAAGCACATCAGTGACAAAAGGAACACTTGACAAAATGTGGACTCTCTGCTGAATGAAACAGGAGAGCTGGTTACACAGGACAGTGAAAAGGCTGAGGTACTGAATGCCTTCTTTGCCTCAGTCTTTACCAGCAAGACCGGCCCTCAGGAATCCCAGGTCCCAGAGACCAGACTGAAAGCCTGGAGCAAGGAAGATATAACCTTGGTGGAAGACGATCAGATCAAGGATTACGTAAGAAACCGGACATTCATAAGTCCATGGGCCTTGATGGGATGTACCCACGAGTGCTAAGGGAGCTGGCTTCCCTTGATCCCTGGGAAGGTGATGGAACAGCTAATGCTGGAAACCATTTCTAGGCACAGGAAGGGCAAGAGAATCATCAGGAGTAGTCAGCATGGATTCACCAAGGGGAAGTTATGCCTGACCAACCTGATAAGCTTCTATAATGAAATGACCAGCATGATGGATGAGGGGGGAGCAGTGGATTGTGTTTTCCTAGACTTCATTAAGACCTTTGACACTGTTCCCCATAAGATGCTCATAGAGAATCTGTTGAAGTATGCACTGGATGAGCAGGCAGTGAGGTGGATAGAAAACTGGCAAAATGGCTGGGCCAAGAGGGTAAGTGTCTAGCTGGACAAACACTACACTACAGTGTCCAGTTGGACTACACTACAGCATCTAGTGGCCAAAGTCTAGTTGGAGGCCAGTAGCTAGTAACATACCCCAGGGATCAGTACTGGGTCCAGCCCTGTTTAATGTCTTCATGAACAATCTGGACGATGGGTTAGAAAGCACCCTCAGTAAATTCACAGATGATTCGAAACTGGGGTGAGTGGCTGATTCACCAGAGGGTCATGCTGCCATCCAGAGGGACCTCAACAGGCTGGAGAGTTGGGCTGACAAGAATCTGATGAAGTTCAACAAGGAGAATTGCAAAGTGCTGTACCTGGGGAATAACAGTCCCAGGCACCAGAACATGTTGGGGGCCACCGAGCTGGAAAACAGCTTGGCAGAAAAGGACCTGGGAGTCCTGGTGGACACCAAGTTGAACATGAGACAGCAATGCCCGCTTGCTGCTGAGAAGGCTAATGGTATTCTTGGCTGCATTAGACAACGTATCACCAGTATGTCAAGAAAGATGATCCTTCTGTTCTACTCAGCATCAGTGAGGCAGCACCTGGAGTACTGTGTCCACTTCTGGGGCCCCCAGCACACGAGAGACCTGGACATACTGGAAAGTGTCCAACGTAGGGCCACCAGTGTGATCAAGGGACTGGAGCACCTCTCCTGTGAGGAGAGGCTGAGAGAGTCGGGACTGTTCAGTCTGATGCCGAATGCCAGGACAAGAAGGAGGGGGCACAAACTGGAACACAAGGGGTTCTTATCTAAACACCAGGCAGCACTTCTGTACTGTGTGGGTAACAGAGCACTGGCACATGTTGCCCAGAGAGGCTGTGGAGTCTCCTACTTCGAGACCTTCAGAAGCCACCTGGACATGGTGCTGGGCACCCTGGTCTGGGTGTCCCTGCTTGAGCAGGGGGTTTGGACCAGATGGCCTCCAGAGATCCCTTCCATCCTCATCCATTCTGTGATTCTGTGAAAGCTCTAGGAGTTTTGGCTATGTATTTTAAAAATTAAATGGAATCTTCTTTTTTAGTCAATTTGTAAAGAAAGAAAAACATTCTAAAAGCTTATGCACATTTCTTGGTAATCCTTCATTAAAATTGTATATATTCACCCTGCCTTATATCTCAGTTTGCCTAGACAAATTAAATTCAACAGCAAAAACAGAGATAGCTAATGCTGACAGTGCTCATTTCAAAAAAGCCCACATCTCTTTGACTGTACAATTAGGAATCAATCTATTTCTTCTCTTTCCTTACCACTTTACCCTAGATCTAGCTCAGACTTCGGTGAGTTTGTGTGCGTAGTTTGCATGCAGTTTTCCAGATCGCCTTTTTTTGTCCTAATTAATCACAGGTTCTGCTTGGGCTCTGAGCCAAGGCCTGTGCTCTCTTGAAAATGCATTCTCAGAAAATTATGGATACAGAGACTATTCCCAAGCCACTCAAGACACAGTCCACATTGTCTGATGACAGAGGGGCAATATGAGGTTAAAAACTGTGTTTGATTACCATCCTTCAGATTTATGACATATGTAGATCATATTATTTAACAAGTTGATTTTAAAATGTTTTTCTTCTAGATTCCGAGAAATGTTTGTGCTGGTTTATACTGTTCATCCTCAATCAAAAGTCCAAGGCCTACATTTCAATGGGCTAGACTAAATTTTCTCCTTTATGAGAAAAAAATACATTTCTTCTCTTTTTCTGTAACTATTTTTAGAGTTTTTTTATTGTATTGTCTTTTTCCCCCCTTATAGATTATGAAAATCTTCATAGAAATGATGAGAGAGGAAAAATCAGGAAGCCATTTCTAATTTACTCATTCTTCAAAATGAGCATCATGTCTTCAAAGAGTGACAGAATCAGAACGGGGAAAAAAAGTCATCATTTTTTCCACTAGAATGCGGCTCTTTCTTAAGATCATTTTTCTAGTCCTTTTTCCCATCTAATATAACTGTCTGTATGTAAACTCCAAACTGTCAAACCTTGTTGGCATTATGCATTTATTTGAAAAAAAAGGTTCTGTGGGGCAGAAAATTATTAATCTCTATTTTGACAAAACTCCAAATGCCACTTTTAATTTATTTTAGTGATCTTAGTTGTTGTTAGAAAAAAAAAAAACCTTTAATTTATTTAATTATTTATATTTTATTTCAAGCTTCCATTGTTTGATTTTATTATACTTTATGTTGTCTTTTTGAAGGAAGTTACTTGTGAAGCAGTCTAAATCTACAGCCTAGATTTTAACTTCTGTTCTGTATACGGTTTGCATTTCAGGCTACACAATAGTTCCCAAAATCTTAATACAGAATTCAAGGGACAGAGCCTACCTTGTTGTTTTTTCCCCCACAGCTTTATTAAGCATATGCATTATTTCCATTTCCCTGCCTCTTTGTTCCTCTAGGCAATGGACTATTGCTTTTTTTCATGAGGCCTGAAAATGCTTTGTGATAGGGATATAATTATTTCTTTGTATATCATGATAGAAGTTCCCTCCAACTTTCATCAGCCCTTTGTAGCCATTCCAATGAACTTGTGAATTTTTTCATTACTTTCTGTTAATCTGTTATCATACTGATTTATGCCTCATTTTCAGGAGCCTCAAATTCAGACTAGAACTGAAATTACAGTTCACCGTGTCATCGGTGCTGGAGTGAAAGCAACTGCATTCTTCCAAGCCTATTACTTACGATTTTGTATTCATCATCATAGATCCCTTTTATTCATTCATGGTCATTCTATTCCTATTTCCTATTTCTATTCCTATTCCCTATTTCCATTCCACAGATCCCTTATGTTCAGCATCATATTTCCTTTCTTCATTGCAGATGCAATAATACTATTCTGACCATGCTCACATTGCACCACACCTTAACCTTTCAGAAGCTGAGGCCTCCCATTTGCAGCTCCGTAGTCTCCTCTCTGCTCCAGTCTCCTCTTTTAACGCTGCAGTCTGCCTCTCCCTTGCAGCACTGTAGCCATTCTCCAACATCCTGGAGCCTGCTGTGGCAGGACTTTTAACCTCGTGGTCCAGCATGCTCCTCACTTTGCACCCTTGCACCTGCAGATTCCCACACCTCGCCATGGCTGTTTTTCCCCTAGGAAAGAGTTTACACTGATGTGTGAATCACCCTTTCCTCCCCCAGCCTCTTCTATCCCTTGCTTTGAAGCTTTTAACCTATAACTTCATGCTAGGGAAAGAAACAACCTAGTAGATAGCATTAGTTATTTAAATAGTCATTTAAATAGCCAACAATACACACACACAAAGCATGACAGCTAATTAGTGTGTGCAGCATCTGGACCTGGTCAACACATGCTCCATGGAGCACTGTTAGTGTAATGGGCAAGAACAACCAACACGGAGACTGAGTGCATGCTGCTGAAACTATACAGTTACTCTAGAAAAGTATTTGGACGGACCCCCCTCAGCACTGAGAGGAGGCCCTGAAGAGGACAATCGTCTGGGAAGATTCCTCTTGCTTCTCTTCCCAGCCGCTACTGCATTTTTCTTTCCCTTTTCTTTCTCCCTCTCTCTCCTTCTCTTTCCCCCTCCTTTCTGTCTTTTAATTTTTTTCGTTAGAAGTAACTTTTACCATTAGACTTCATGCATGTCACAAGCTATTGGCACTCAAAATAAATCTTTGTGCAAGCTTCTCTCAAGATTTTTATGCAACACTCATTTATCTCACTGAATTTAATGACATGGAATAAGAAAAGTGTAAGTATTAGATGTACTGGAATTTTCTTGCTTTTACCAACCAAGAGAAATGTATAAATTTTTATATATAAATATTCACTGCATTTTTTGAGTTTTCGAAAACTCATAGTATTTAGCAATGGTAAGTTGGTGATTTTTTTCTTTGCAAAATGTTATGTGAATGCTGATGTGTCAGATGACTCAGCTCCTGGAGTACTGATTCTGCTCTCCCAGATAATTCAAGGCATTTGAAGTTGTGTAGAAGATGCCATAGCATGTGACTCAGAATGATGTATTTTGTAATCTGATTGTTATTTGTTGTTCATCTCAATCACTGTAGATTTATGCCTACATATTTGAGAATATCGGATCAGTTCAACTAGAGGCTTTACTTCTCTCCTTGCTGAGCATTGTGGTGCTTGTTCTTGTTAAAGAACTGAATGAGAAATTTCAGAGAAACATTAAAATTGTTCTTCCCATCGATCTAGTTTTGGTAAGTATGAAGCCAAACATCAGACTTCATATTTTACAGAGTTTTCAGTGGTTCAACTAATCTGCTAAAGTTTACTGTGTTGTTTATAGTTGCCCACAGCCACACCTGCCACTTATTAAATGGATAGCTAATTTTCATAGCAGTATGTTAAATGGAAGAACAGGAAACAGTTTGACTAAATAATTAAGAAAGAAGTGACATACGTTCTCAATTTGTGTAATATTTTTCATGTGCTTACTACTTTTTACATAATTACAAGAACATGAAGCCTAGAATGTTAAAGTGTAAGAAGTTTGAAGTAGAAAATGAAAAGTAACTGGCACATTGTAACTCCAGGCAAGTCTTGTGCTAGGTAGTTCTGGCTTAGATATTGCCTGTTATTTATCTGCAACAAATTCAAATACCTAAGCTATTACTTTCTGTAAGTTTACTTACAGTTTTCCTTTCATATGGCATAGGCTAAATTGAAATTAGCTATTGCATTGTAAATCTCTACTTTAAGGATTAATCTATGGTCAAATAACCAGCACCAGGACAGAAGTTTCTGTTTTTCTCTAGACCTCTAAAAGAAAATTAAAAAAAAAAAAGTGAAGGACAGGTTCTTTTCACAGTGGATCATCACAATTACTCTTCTTTTTTGTTGGAAAAAAAAATGTTTATGAAGGAATCCTTTCTTATGGGCAAAATGCTGAAAAAGGAGGTTCTCGTCCCTGTTCTAGGATCTGTTTCTGTATTGCCTATTAAACAATACTGGATAAAATGCAGCAGACCAAGGACGATGAAGCTTGATCCTGTTCTTTCGGGATTTATGTGATAAGCTCACAAAAAGTACAGGAAATGAATTTGAACCTCCTCAGGGCCAAACTTACCACTCCTTCACAAGGTTTATACCTGCTGGAACATACATACAAGAGGCAACCACATCTCCTTCTGCTGGGTTTTGTGCTGAAGTCAACACTGCCAGTCTGGATTAGATGTGCTCAGACAACATCATCTGAATCAGACCGCTCAGGAACGCTTAAATTATGAATTACTTTAAGCTGCTGGCATGAATGGCAGTGGCCTGAGGCACATGCTGCACAGGGACAGTTTAATGCTGATTGGCAAGAGGCTTTTCAGAGGCTTTTACAGATTGCTTTTATTAACATAGAGCAGCTAAACTCCACCACAGCCCTTCTTCAGACGTATTTTCTAAACCCGTTATTGCATCCAGATCTTAGTTTCTTTTGCCTCACTTCCACATTTGATGGAATTTTAGTAGTAATATTTCCCTGTCATACTGAATTGGTGTAAGGATAAATGCATGAACACTGTCATGTGCTTAGCTATGGCAATAACAGGGACCATGTGAGAACCTGAAAGCAACAGAAATATAACGTCTTTTTCTGTATTGAATCAAATAGATAATCGCTACATCCGTTGCCTGCTACTTTGCTGATATGGAATACGTCTATGGGCTAGAAGTTGTGGGGCATATTCCTGAAGGGTAATGTGTTTTTTATTAGCTTGTGGCTTTTAAATATAGTTCTGTGAACAGCTTGTGAAGAGGTCAAAGTAGTTTTCTGAAATAAGAAATGACAAAAATCTATCATGTTCATTTCTGATCTCCTTAGATACTCTCTCACAATTCAGTCCTGCATTAACAAGGTGTATTGGTATAGATATTATCATAAAATGCAAACTTTCTTGTACATTTTCATAGTTATTTCATTACTTTATGGAGTAAAAAGTGGGTACAGAATACCTGAAAATGGCTGATGGATGCATGACAGAAGGGAGATCCTGAAGTCTTTTCATGGAGTGCAGAGACAGTCTGGGGTGATTCAGTTCTTAACTGTAGCGTTTCACAGCAGTCCCCATTAGAAAGTCTCCATTAGATGGAGTTAGTATCCACACTGTCAATAACCTATGCAGATACTAAGGGGTTTAAAAGATTTAAATTGAACTTTACAGGAAAGCCAAATAAGAAAAAGAAAAAAGATATACAGTAGAAGCTCTTCTATTTCACACTACAAAATTAGGGAATTAGGGATTTTAAGTCAGTGGAGAGAGCTAATTTATAGGGATCCCTTCATAATTTCTCAAACTAGAGTTTACAAATGGAATTCTCCATCTGAAACCACTTCATCTGCAAATTCTCCCAACAGACGGTTATCTTATTAATCTAAAATATTGATAAATGTCACCTTAGAAGTATTAAAAAAATTAACCATGCATGCAAAGATTGCTTTTCTTGTATTTTCATGAACTGCAGGTATATCGAGGCTTTGCAAAAAGGACTGTCTTTATTTTTTTACAGGCTACCACCACCAAAATTGCCACCCATGAATGTCCTGCGTGAAGTAGTCACTGAAGCTTTTGGAGTAGCACTGGTTGGTTATGTAGCATCACTAGCTCTAGCCCAAGGCTCTGCTAAAAAGTTTAAATACACTGTGGATGACAATCAGGTAAAGCTCTTTCTCCTTGCTTAAGGAGACCTTAAGGTCAGCAAGCCTTGAAATTGATACACCATTTTGGAAGAGTGTTATAGATGAATGCCCAGTAGGAAAGGGAATGTGGCATCCTGGGGCCTTCCAGTGATTACCGTAAAACCCAAATCTAGTACAAATTGGCTCTGCAGAATGGCCTGGTTGGTTGAGCTACACCTTTTGAGAAAGTGCATCCTTCAGAATAATCTCATAATGCTGCATTCAGTGCAGCCAGCAGCCAGTTTAGGTGTTAATGTGTTTTTCCAGTGTTTTAAGTCGGGACAGCTTCTCTTTTGGCAGCTGAGATCTTAAAGACCAGATAAAAAAATCAGCTACTGAATAAAGAAACAAAGCAGTTTTAAAAATAAACTAGGTACTTACAGCCCCAGGACTTTTATAACATTTATCTGTTATAAAATAAGGGTTATGGACAGTAAAAGTCCCATCTGAAATAAAGGTTTATTTCTATAAAAGAAGCAGGGTGGGTTCAGAGAGCACAGCAAAATTTGCAGCTGTAGGAGCTTTCTGTGCAGAGTTCCATTCTGTAGTGGGCAAGCTTAAATAAAAGTGGGATATTTGCTTCCTGCACTACCCTGCTGCTGGTCGTGGTGGACAGGTAACTTCAAGCCAAATGGAAATTCAAGGAGACAATAATTCAAGCACTGTGGTAAGAAACACTCAATTTTAGATAAGGTCCTAACTGGCAAATAATGCTGTGTGGTGAGAACACTGCCCCCACCTTTCTGTTAAGTGGTTTGAGATAAATGACATAAGGTTCAATGAAGAACAGTTGGTTTTGTAGCTGGAGACCTATTTGAACATCCTAGCTAGACAGGTCAGTCTTGCTACATCAGTGCATATCTTTTGCAGCTTCTGCTATCACTGGAAAATGTGGTGACAATGTTCTTGTCTACTCAGTTCTCTAAAAAGAATTTCAGAATGAATACATTGTGCCATGAATTTCTGTTAATGCTGCAGAGCCATGTTTTCTAGGGAGCAGAGGGAAAGTGCTTTGAGCTTAATACAAGTCAGGTTTTAGGGCAATATGCTGTAGTGTCTTGAGGGCACGTCTTTCTGCATGTTTGGAAAACTTGTAACTTACACTGCTTAATTACTGAAGTGGTGGAAACGATGCATATGTCTGCACAGAATAACGGAGCAAAGAGCAAAACCTTCATGAGAACAGAGCATACGGAGGCAGCACAGTGGTAAAGCTGCATTGCATTCGGGGGCCAGGCACAGGGCTGTGCATAGTGGCATGTGGGTGCGCAAGGATATCTAGGGACCTTTATGGTGGTGCTCTCCTGTGCTGTGGAGACCAGCCTATGATCCTATGCTGTCCTGGCTGGATATAGTACCAGTTGTGTACTGAGCACTTCTAGTAGTACTGATGTCTTCTCTTACGCATTGCCCTCAGGAGATGAATGAGCTCCTTGCAGTCTGGGGTGGGAGGCTGATGCTGGGTAGCCAAGTTGGGTGCTTTCTTAAAAGCTGTTCAACTCAGGATGCAGATACAAGGTGGCTTCCCCACTGCGTTCTTTTTTCTTCTGTAAGTTGTTTTTCAGTTGTTTTTCAGATGTCTGCATTTTGATTGTGAATATACAACAAATACATTTGTAATGAAAGACGGTACACAGAAAGTATTGCTACAATACTTCACTTTCACTAAAGCATGCTATGAAAGAAAAAAAAAAATCAGTGGCTGTCTTCTTCCAGTAGAGTCATAAGCCAAAAAAACTGCGCACTGTCCAGATCGCACTACTTGAGACTCCAGCCTGTTAAAAAGCAGATGTTCATCACGATGTAAATATTTTTGCTGAATTTCATCTTCAAAATTTAACAACATCATTTATTCTGTGAACACAGTGTGTTGTCTTCTGCTTTTGATGAATCTGGGTTCAGCAGCTCTACCTTTCAAGTTAGTTCTATGTTGTGAGAAGATATATTATACTGGGAGATCTTTTATCATGTACATACGTGACATTTTTCCCTCAAAAAATATGGCTATGCTTCATCATTGCTAATATTTGCATGGGGGACTCCTTTGTTGGCAAGAAGCATTGAAATGACAGAATAGTAAAATAAAACATATTCTTTTTAACAACTTTGCAGGAATTTTTGGCTCACGGCCTCAGCAACATGATTCCTTCATTTTTCTTTTGTATACCAAGCGCGGCAGCGATGGGACGGACAACACTTTTATATAGTATGGGTGCCAGAACACAGGTAATGGGTTAGAGTGCAGTAAGTAGGAGAAGTAAGGCTATGACGCTGCTCACTGGAGCTTGCACTAGTTGATCCCTTTTCCTCTATCCTGGAAAATGTCTCTGCCCTGTCAATTTTAACAATCTGCATGGAATTACAACTGATCAGCAACTGTCTTACTAGAAAAGCTAGTGGTTCCACTTATGCATTTTTACCTGCTTAATTCAATATAAACTCTAAAGTCTGGGGCATTAAGGAGGCTAGGGTGTTGTGTTTTCAGACTGCAGAAAACTATGCAGAAGCCCTTTCTGGTTTGTGTGAGCTTGTCAGCACTGTAACAAAAGTGCCCTCTAATGGCGTCTAATGGATTTAATGGCACAGGCTAAATGTTTTTTTTATTATTATTGTTGTTGTAGTTGTTGTTGTTTTTTAAATTAATTTGGTGCTCCTATCTGATTTTCAAAATAAAGTGAATGTAATCTTAAGAGCTGCTCCTAAAAGAAGCAATGTCTCAACTTCTGCCACTTGAGATGGTGTACCTGTCCTGTCCCTCAGTATGCATTGAGCCCAAGGAGATGACATTCATTTTTTTCAGACCTTTTTTTGGCTTTCTCTTGCTGATGGAAACGAAACCCAAAAGTCCCCATGGCAGTAGCTCAGAAAAGAGGGAATTGTATTTGAAGAAGATGCTCATTGTGACCCTGTAATGTTGTTACCTCTGCCTGGGAACAAGAAAGGCAGCAAACTGCTCTACTGTGACCTTGGCATATGATGGCACCACGTGGGCCACTCCAGCTGGGAAACTCTAAGCACTGTCTCTCTCTCCTTCCTCTGAAACTCAAGTGTCCATCAGTGCCATTCTGCCATACATATATATATATATTATATATATATATTATATTTATATTTGATGGAATAGAGTGCACCCTCAGCAAGTTTGTGGATGACACAAAACTGGGAGGAGTGGCTGATACACCAGAGGGCTGTGCTGCCATTCAGAGGGACCTGGACAGGCTGGAGGGTTGGGCC
>VXAA01003228.1:42465-60616 GCA_013399115.1 Anseranas semipalmata
CTCAGCCCTGGTGAGGCCACACTTGGAGTATTGTGTCCAGTTCTGGACTCCCCGGTACAAGAGGGACATGGAGCTCCTGGAGCAGGTTCAGCAGAGGGCTACGAAGATGATGAGGGAACTGGAGCATCTGCCATACGAGGAGAGGCTGAGAGAGCTGGGCTTGTTTAGCTTGGAGAAGAGAAGACTGAGAGGGGATCTTATTAATGTGTACAAATATCTGAAGGGAGGGTGTCAAGAGGATGGGGCCGGACTCTTTTCAGTGGTGCCCAGCAACAGGACAAGAGGCAATGGGCACAAACTGAAACACAGGAAGTTCTGGCTGAATATGAGAAAACATTTATTTACTGTGAGGGTGACAGAGCACTGGCACAGGTTGCCCAGAGAGGCTGTGGAGTCTCCTTCTCTGGAGATATTCAAAACCCGCCTGGATGCGATCCTGTGCAACGTGCTCTAGGTGACCCTGCTGGGCACGGGGGTTGGACTAGATGATCTCCAGAGGTCCCTTCCAACCTCAACCATTCTGTGATTCTGTAATTCTGTGATTCTGTGATATAAATGTTGTGTCCTGTGGAGTCTGTTGCAATTGTCCTTTTATAACTGCTGCCCTTGCCTGTATAAAGGTCATTAATTACAAGGAAAATGGTAATGAGATATGACTGACAAGTCTAAGCACGGTCTGTAGGGACTGATTCTTCTTGACTATATCCTGCAATTGTTTCTCTTGCTGACACCACAATACCGAGGAATGATACAGGGCTTTATTTCAAAACTCTGCATGTTAATTACTTGCTAATTAGCCAGCACACTTCTCTGAACTCAGTTAATCATAATGAATAATTTATCCAATAATCATCTTTAAAAGCATTTATATGCAAATAGTTTAGCTACCACTTTGCTATTATATATTTCAAATTTTTGAGTTGGATTCAATGTCATGCCACGTGCCCTCACCCTCACAGACATCCTTTTCTGTTACCTGTTCATATCTTTTCTTTCCAAATTGCAGTTTTACTGCATCATGACTTTTCCAAGGAAGCTTTAGGGTAACCTGAAGGCCTATCTGGGTAACCTGTATCAGTAACCTGAAGGCATATAGGGCATCTGAGCACTTTGGCTCTGCAACATACAAGTAAAGGACCCATTAGAAGGTTGTTCACAATATGAAATGGAAAAAGAAACCAACATGGTTTGAAGTCAAGGACCCATTAGAAGGTTGTTCATGATACAAAATGGAAAAAGAAACCAGCATGTTTTGAAGTCGGGGTAGGAATTCCATGGTAAAAATAACAAGTATTGACTTGGTTTTATCCAAGGATTTCATAATATTGCGAAATCTGCATCCACGAATTAGTGTTATCATGCACTAGCATTGTGAGAATACTTTAAAAACACAACATTCTCTCTCCTGTCTTCCTTTGCCTTTGTTTTAGAAAGCATCATATCTGCTCCAGACCCTTCTTTAGGGGCTGTCTAGGCAGAATGAACAAATGAGAAGAATATAACTAATCAAAGTTTGTCAGATCATAGGCAAAAAGAAGAGCAATGGCCTGCTTTAAGTATACAGAGAGACGTGAAGGAAATGTGGAGAACCGTGCAGATGCTATGCACAGTCCCTTTTTCTCCAAAGACTACACTTTGGATTCAGTGATGTCACCTATTCTTCTGTGACACCTTTTCTGAGGAGACAACAGAAGTGAAGGACTGTATCATGGGCCGAGAAATGTCCTTCAAGTAGAATCAACGCTTCTCTTTTTTTTTTTTCTTTTCTTTTTTCCACTTTTTGTAAGGGCAGAGAAAGGGAAAAGCTTCTTGTGACTCTACCAGAAGATTTTCTGTCCCTTTTTCCATAAACACTCTGTCTATCCTTCTTGATGGTATTTTTAAGTACACCATGGCTCTCATTTTCTAATGTTTTAACAACTTGTCTGGTTTTGTTTTTAACAACTTGTCTCTTAAAATGAAACTTAATTATTTTAGTAAAGAAGCATTTTATCAATATAAAAATAAAGTGAGCATCTGTCTACTTACCATCAAAACCTTCTGTGAATCTGGACTGTATCTTAATGAGACCAGAAGTACTCTATTTTGTGAACAGTCGGAATGGAGTAGGAGATTGCAATTTTACTGTAGTTTTCCATCAGATTAATACCATGAATACTGTGAAGTAACATATAATCCTTAGACCATATGTTTGTCTGGATTCATGTTACTTGCATTAATTATCATTATATGTATATAAATATAACTTGCTGCTACATTTTCTGAAGTAAAACACTGCTATAACATGAGGACCATTGGTGGTTTGTGACTTAACACAATAGCTTCTTTTCAGTGCTGATCCCAGTAAAAGAAGTTAGAAAACTTCTCCTGTGCAAAAATAACGACACAGTTGTCCATATATAATTTGTGCTCAATGCTATGACAGATCTGTGATTCAGTGCAACATAGAGTGCAATTACTATAAATATGTTACAGAATGACAGTGCGTGCTGCAAGACATTTGAAATGAGATATTGCACACACACGTTCCATTTAATAACTGTGTAAGTGGTGCTGTTGTCTCTGTGTGTGTGCTGACATCACGGTCAAACACAAATATCGGTATCCTTTACTATGTTTTCATTGTAGTTAGCTGAAGGTAATCACCGTAGGTAGAAACTGAAATTGTGTGCTTCTGCAATCCATAGATACGTTAATAGCTGGCATCTCCAACATCTCATTTTTGATTTTGTCTACAACATTTGGTAATAAAGCTTTTATTTTTTTGTTAGATTGAGTGATCAGATTTTCTTGTTTGTTTGTTTTAGGTGGCTTGCCTTATCTCTTGTGCATTAATTCTTGTGGTGATCTACACAATTGGACCAATGCTGTACTGGCTGCCTATGGTATGGTACCTATCCTCTTTAAAAGATTACATCAAATATTTTCTAAAGACTTAATTTCTTTGAAGGAAAGGTGGTACTACATCTGAAACAGCTCCCTTTAATTTCAATAAGAGAGAGAATAGCAAGGGTAGAACGTGTCCCAAAATCATAAAATACAGGGGTGACTGCATAATATATGTAGATTTTACACACACATATTTAAATATATAGGTTATCACATAAGCATATAGTAAAGCATTTATCTTCTCCTTACTTTTGGCATGTAGTTTGTGAAAAGCATACATCCAGATTGTTGTGGATGTAAATTGACAGAACTTGGTAGAAGTTAATGAACATCCAAATTTTTCTCCAGTTATGCATATGATGTATGATTTTGCTTTTCAAATAAATGTAACACAGATGATTGTAGATAGTGATCTAAACTTAATTATAGAAAAATATGAGATATTCTTATATCTCTGTCATGGAATACATCTTCTGCATGAAACCTCTGTAAGGCAACGTGGTGTGTTTTCACATAAGCTATATCTAGCTTTTGATATTAAAAATGAATAGTTAATTTTTTTTTCAGGAGAGGGACTCTGTATCAGGTCCTCCTATATCATTTTCTCCTATGCTTTTTCAACCCTCCCCACCTCCGCACTGCAAGTTAATTGTTCTCCATCTTTCTTGAGCTCCTGAAGATTTCTTCATCCCTCTCCTCCTCTTTCCCGATTTGGAGAACTATAAATTATTTTGTCTGCCACAAAGTTAATGGATTTATTTTGCTTTAAAGGCTTTCTCTAGGTAATTCACTGTGGAGAAGTTGAGTGCTGATTTGCTTTGGAGTCCCCCAGATTGTGGCAGAATGTTGTTGGTCTGATGATGCATGGAGTGTTGGAATGTCCTGAAGTTTCTGTCATTTTCTCATAGTCAGGTGCCTTCTAGAATGCCTTTGAGAAAGAAAGAATGGGTGTGATACTATTATATTTGCATCAGAAGAATACCTGCACTTATCCCATTTTTGAAACACTAACTTCAGGTTTTCAATAATTTAATTATAATATTGATCACTGAGTTGGAGAACGAACATTCATTTTCCCTACTAATTCCATAATTGGTTTTTGTTTTTCATTTTTTGCAGTGTGTGCTAGCAAGCATTATCATAGTAGGCTTGAAGGGGATGCTAATGCAGTTCCGTGACTTAAAAAAATATTGGAATATGGACAAAATAGACTGGGTAAGTGAGACTTAACCTTAGGAGCTTTTCCTGAGAGCCTTTAATAAATACTTGCTAAATAAACTTTAATAGTTCTGTGGCTCTAGAATAGATAAGTGCAAGCCATTGTTATTAAGGTTTTTGTGTATTAATCAGCTTATTTTCTGTCTCAGAATAGCAGCATCTGAAATGTCAATTGTCTGTATGAAAAAAAAAAGAAATTTTGGCAAATGATAAAGAATCAAACCAAATTTAATGCTGAAGATGTATACACAGACAGATCAGGTTAATTAGGGCAAATGTATATCTAATTTTGTATGCCTGCTCTAGCCAGTTATCGTGCTTTTGCTATTGTAGTACTATCAAAAAGATTCCAGTATCTTTGTTCTCTTTGGATATGGAATGACCATACAGGACAAACAGAACTGGAAACATCAGAGATGCAGAAAGATGTATGTCTTAGTGTGCTGTAGGTAAATTGCCTTAACTCTTAGAGATTTTGCAAAGAGAATAGGTATTGTTTGATCACAATGAAAGATTCTGCAGTAATAGAGGTGAAATAGAGCAGAAAGAGCAGATAGATGGAAAGAGACAGTGTGAAAATACAGTAATACAGTTTAATGCGAGGTCTGAACAATGTGACATACATTTGCACAGAATTCCCAGCAAATATTAAAGATGAGTCGTGTTTAGGAAGACTCCTAGATTTGTCTTCCAAGGGAGCTTTTGAATGCATTGGCCAATTAGGGGAACCATAACCTCTAACCACTTTCTAGCTTACATAAACACATATTGATATTCCATAATGATTTCGAAACTTCTGTTTGTGCAGTTTCAGTTAACAAATATTCATAAAGATATTTTGGAAACATCCCCCTGTTCTGTGGTGGGAGATACAGGTTTCTGGAGATAATATCAAACTTTGTTGAACTCTCCAGTGACTTAATATTCTACAGTGGTAATGGTCAGTCTAGCCTGATTAAAACAGAGTACTGAATTTCAGTATGGAAAAAAGAGCTGAGTAAACAACATCAGGTTTGACTATGTGAGGTTTCTCCCATTCCATGACAGAAGACTAGAGTTATATTTTTGGTATCATCCAGGAGAAAAGCTCTATCTTTCATGAAGTCTTACATTCCTCAAGCAGCAAAATTCTGAAAATATTTTCTACCACATGTACTGTATTTGGTCTTCAGCCTAACCCAGGTTGCCAGTGACCCAAATGATGAATGATGTGGATCAAGTATTATTTTGGGGCTGGTGGACTTAAGAAAATTGGTAGTTATGGGAGGGACCTATAGCTTCTCTAACAATGCATTGAGATAATAAGTAGTTAAGTTTGCCAGCAGAATATTCTGGAAGCTCACTAAACTTGATGCATCTTTATAGATAGACTAGCCTGATTGATTTTTGCTTTTGTAGATTTGGCAGAAAAGGATGGGTGAGTAGTTATTACATCTCTGACATCTATCATTATTTTTAGGAGAGGTTATAGAAAGCGAGAGTTTGCTGGGTTTATCTTTTTGATGGAACATACTTGAACAATGATTTATCTTCAAGTAGTTGTACCATCAGTCCTTAGCCTGACAGGGTAAATCATCTTTCTTTAAAGAGCATAATCCAAAGTAAAGCTATAAACATTGATCTTACGTTGCTGCCTAGGCTAAGGAGCCCCACCAAGCCTAGTGATTTGAGTAACTGCGGTGGTGTTGATTTTGGCCTGAAAAGATTCACCTCAGACCTGACAGCATGTTGGAAACAAATCAGTTCCATTACCAAGGTTATCCAGAGCATTTTGAAGAGAGAAACAAAACATTTGGAAATAATTAGCAGCTGTCCTTTCTGGAACTGATGCTTTGAAGGGTGTGTGTCATGTAACATAGAAGTCAGGTTTGTTATGCTCATGTGTTTGGCAAATGATAGTGCATGGAAACGGAATGTTATAGTTTTTGTTACCTTGTTCCTAGACACTTAAGCTTCTCATTGAACACAAACTGGAGAAGTAATACTTATTTGTTGATAAGTGATTTATACAACATAATCATTTTAAATGTAAAAGGTACAGCTTGAAATCTCTCCATTCAGACAAGGGCTGTTTTTTCTTGAAAATTTAATGTTTAGGAGCAGCCGACTTCAAAGGAGCATGGAGGCTGACAGACCTAAGTTGCTAATATGAAATGTTATCAGCTGAATATTATTACATATATTTGTTTCAGTTTTCTTTCAACTTGTTTTTTATCAGCCCTCAGGAATGTCCTGTTTTTACATCTCACCTCTCAAATCATGCTGGACTTCTTTCCAGCTAGAACCCCACTGCTCTTGCTCCAGAGTCCTTTCCTGCCATTCACAACTTTCACATGAACTTTAAAGGTTTCTTGTACAAATGACTTGGCCAGGAAATGACCGCAGCTGAGACAGAGCTAAGTTGTATGCCTGACTTGTAAAGCAGAAAGAATAGCAATAATTAATGGCAAAAATGACACATTCCCTGCATGGTGCCGTGATGTGAGAGGTAGTTATGGATGAATGAATTGTAAGTGTATGTACATTTATTAATATGTAAGGGATGTAATGAATGATACTAACTCAGCAATTAAAGTAGGGCTTACTTTCGACAAGTGCCCTCCAGCATCTTGCCAGTGTGGGTTTCTGAGACACAGAGCCACCCTCCTGTCAAACTATTTTGTCAAAATAGATTGGAGTAGGAGGCTCAGGGAAGGTCTTCCATGGAATTTTGGAGCCCACTGATGTAATTTTATGTATTTTTAGAATGTTTTAACATCTTGTCCTCATGAGGATGTCCTCATAACAGCCATTTAGATTTGCTCAGGTATTCATCATGGTGGCACCCTGTTTCATGAGACATCTTAGAGGGCTTTGCTAATAAACAAATTTCCACAGAGTAGCAAGCAAGCCAGCTCTTCTATGATACTAATTTTACATGAACGCTTCTAGGTTACGATATCCTAGGGAGATTTTCTATCCCTCCTGCATTAGTGAATACGCTACCTTGTGTTGCATTAATTTTGCTGCAGTTAGTATAAGTGGAGTGGGAAGGGTGCTTAATGCATTGAAAGTGTGATTGCCATATAAATCCTTTTTAAAAAATAATATTTATATCAGTCCATCTGTCTCCAGGGCAGTCTGTGGAAACAAATACCCTCTCAACTCTTGAGTATGGAATGCTTGTGAAAAATTATATTTAAAAAGTACAATACCCTCTATGATTAAGCAGTTCCTGTTGTGTGACTGTAGTGGACTTCACTTGAGCACTCGAATGCTGAGTTTTGGTGCACTGAGGGATGTATGCACACATCAGTCGTTTGTCTGCAGAAGGACGTTAGAGCATGGGTGTACCATGCAGCCTCCTTGGAGTCTGAGCCTCCTCTCGGACTCCAGCCAAGGCAACTGCTGAATGAACAGGACTTTAACAGGATTCTCCTGGCTACATGCCAGTGACTGCAGTGTTGGACCTCTGTATGTACCTGAGCAAGTCTTCTCAGCCTCACAGTATATACAGTGCAAGGCTGGTCAATCAAGTCATGTTAGGGCACGATTCATCTCTTCCTAAAGCAGGCACCAACATAATCAGGTAGAATCATCTTAAATTCCCCTCCCTCATTGATAAGAAAGTCTCCATTGATTATAGTGGGAATCTAGACAGCTCACCCAGCTGTAGACATCTGTGCTGTAGATAGTTAAGTGAAATGAATCATACCCATACAGTCAATAGTTGATCATCTTAGTTTGCAATGAAAAGTAAGTCTATTATCAGTTTTCAAAGTGGTACAGAAACATTTAGTATCACAGTATTTTAGTATTGCATTGTTTAGCTATTGCTTAGAGAGTGTTCTCCCACTTCTCCTATTTATATGCTTTTATCCCACCAAGTTCCTATTGCAGACTCCTCTCAGTGGTGGATGTGTAGATCCTATGAAATTAAAAGGTCTACATGGAAACACACTGCTCATAGAGTTTCAGAGACAGTTGCTACATGTATGCAGTCACAATACCTCCCAATGCTTCTGATACTTTCTGATATATGAAGGATTCAACATAAATCTGTATTTCCTACTTGTTTCTTTTTCTCTCTCTTTAAAATATAGTACAAGCATATTTTGAAGTTGAATGTTGTTTTGATTTTCGAGAATAACATGTACCTATAATACATTATCTATGAGGTTTGAAGAATGAAGTGGTTAGATTCTATCTGTCCTGGAGTATGTACTAACCATCTTGAAGTAAGTTGCCAAAGAAACCTTTGGTATTTTTATGACTTCTTTGTTGAACCTTACGACAACCCATGAATTAAAAAAAAAATGTCTAGCGGATCAACATAACTTCTTCCTACAAGTTTGATGCTACTCTACCTAAAAAAAAGTACTGACTCAAGGCCAGTATAAATCACAGGAAGGGTGATTGGCAGATGAGAATATGATTGTTTTGGCTCATCCTCTGCAACAATGGCAGTCTCTGGTTACAGTTAAGATGTAAGATACGAGGCTGCTAAAGGGGCACTCAATTAGCTTTCTCAGTACTCAGCAATACTTCAACATTTTTGGCTTTGATTTTTCCTGTGTAGACTTTGTATTGGGATTTCATCCTTCCTTTTTTCTTCTGAGACTAAGAAGAATTTTGCAGGTCTTGCAGCAGATGTTTAGTTAGATGTGATATCAAGAATAAGGTGACAACGAGGCTGCAGTTGAAATGGATTGCTTGACCTCAGGGTCAAGCCCTTGCTCTGCCAAGGGTTCAGCCTTATCAGAATGGGCTAATTCTTGATCTGAATGAATTTCAAGTTTGTAGTCCTCCTGTTAGCCCTTTCATGTTCTGAAAGCTCTTTTATAAATATATAATGGATTTGTAAATCTTAGAATTAGTTTCTTGCTGATTAATCAGAACTCAACATTTGTTGCTTGTAAAGGTATTCTTTGCAAATATATACAGAGCAATCTGTGTAAGATCTCATTTTAAAGTATTACTGGAGATTGAGAACTGTTCCAAAGAATGAACCACCTCTTTACTCAGCAGCTGGGTCATTGAGGAGACTGCAAAACCTTTTGCAGTAGTTAAGAATTTTCGAAGATGAGGGAGGAAAAGGTTTCTTCTCAGTAGAGTCATGTAACATTCTGTCCTCCATGAAGCACAAATTAGTACAGTATGACTTACAGTTTATAATTCATAAAATAACAGTTCTGAAATCTACTTGAGCAAAATTCCTGTGGTTAGGCTGAAAGTATGCTATTGTCTCTGGCTTTCCTGAGCTAAGTGAAAGCATCAGAAAGGATAATTTTAACACCAATTGTGCCATTGTAATGTGATCTGTTCCTCTGCAAACATTAACAAGAAGCACTGTAATTGCTGAAAGGGGCACCTGTGGAGAACAGCATATTCGTAGGAGTGAAAATACTTTCCATTCTTCTTTAATACTTCTTATATAAAGATTAGGTGGCAGTCTTTGCTTAAGGGTCCCTCAAGGAAAGAAATACGCGCTGAATATCCCTGACATTAAAGTTATATAAGAAATCAAATCTTTTATACTTCTCTCCCTTTAATTTAAAAATCTGGACATCTCTATGCCACACACAGCATTATAGTATGGAAATATGAGCGATCATTTCTGTTTAGAAATACATTAAGAAAAATTTTTGAAATGTTAAATTTTTTTATCTTTTTAATATTTAAAATTCCTTTTTAAAGTGTCTTTTGTTTCAGATATGCTTTGTATTTTTTAAATTATATTTAAAATGAATTCAAGGTATTATTAATCAAACATTGAAAGATGAGGAAGCAATGTGAAATCTCACCATTTTCATGTGAACGAATTCATTCCCCAATAATTTTTAATTGTTATAGAGCTGGTTTAGTCAGCTGTACTCTGATAAATGCCACTTTTAATTAACTTCCTTCCAAATTATAATTCCCACTTAAATAATTAGTGTGAGAAGAGCTCTCTGTATATGACCTTTAGGGTACTTCATTGTGTAAAAGGAAGGGAGGATTTTAACTGTGTACAGTGAAGAAGGTGACAAAAACTTGCAATGTGAAAAATCAAACATAGCTTTAATAAACCGAGTTCATTCTGAATTAAAGTGTTAGTGCAACTAAATATACTGTCCTAAGGAACTCCAAAATGAACTTCTGTGATAATTCAGTCTTCTATATTTGTCAGTTCAAAGATCTGAATGTTCACCTTTCAGAAACTATTTTCATTTTAAAATCTTTTTTTTTTTCTGACTCATAAATTGTACATTGTTACAAAATTAAAGCTAATCACCTCTTTTTTCTTCCCTCCCTAAAGAGCATCTGGGTTAGTACTTACGTGTTCACAATCTGCTTTGCTGCTAACGTGGGACTGTTGTATGGTGTTGTCTGCACTATAGTAATTGTGATTTTCCGCTTTCCCAGGTGAGATATAATTTATTGAAAAGTTCTAGCAGCACATCATTATGCCTTCTTTCTGACATGTTGCTTCACTGTTGGGATATACATACAGTACACTAAACGTAACAATGAAACCTCGATTTTTAGTTGCACAGAATCACAGAATGGTTGAGGCTGGCAGGGACCTCTGGAGGCCACCTGGTCCCAGCCCTGCTCAAGCAGGGACACCCAGAGCAGGTGCCCAGCACCACGTCCAGGCGGCTTCTGAAGGTCTCCAAGGAGGAGCGTCCACAGCCTCTCTGGGCAGCCTGGGCCAGGGCTCCGCCACCCGCACAGCACAGAAGTGCTGCCTGGGGTTCAGGGGGAGCCTCCTGGGCTCCAGTTTGTGCCCACTGCCTCCTGTCCTGGCACTGGGCACCACTGAAAGGAGCCTGGCTCCGTCTTTGCACCCCTCCCTTCTAGTTGCGGAAAATCACAGGATAAGATCATTCAAAAGGAAAAGTCACACCTGTAGGCTAAAACATTCTATACTATGGCATTATTTTGTGATTTCTCTTAGTATTACACATCTCTGTGACTCATAAGTGAAGGTAGCATAAAATCAACACAGCAATCAATAATATAAATTTTCTTCCATTCGATACTTGTTTGCTTCTGAAGAAGAATATTTGACAAGTCTTAGTAACTAAGCTCCTCTATAAACACCTAGATACTGCATTGCACAGGAGTTGCAAGCATGATATCATGCAAAGCTGATATTTGCATTGCTAAAACATATTAATGAAAGATAATTGCAAAGCATTTTCTAATGTCTGAAATGTGCATTATAAATTCCATGTATGAATTAGAAAAGTCAGGACAAAATAACTAAAGCTAACACAAATTCATATATTCTTTTCCATATATTACAGTTGCTACTTTTGATCATGAGTAAAGGAAAATATCATTTGAGGTTCATGATCATTTTGTACTACAAAATTAATCCCGAGCTCACCAGTCCTACAAATGACCTGCTGCATACAGGAAGTTGTTTGGATGAACATTTAATCACACTGGAATTAAATTTGATATAGACAGCTTAGTTTAATGCTTGTTAAAGTTGTGCAGAGCTCTGTTCTCACAGAATTAATTTGCAGAATCAGCATGAAAATAGCTCAAAATTGCAAATTATGGCAGATGGTTTCTGCTTGAAAGAATCAGAACCTTTCTGGTAACCTCCTGCTACTCAGCAAACTAAATTGTTGGTAAATTCTGCTAGTAAAGGAAAAGGTAAGTTTCCATGTTATTTACCCACTGTGTCTGGATGTCTGAGGTTCTGCAACAGCAGAAGGGGAGGGATATTTGACACAAAAAGCATGATCCTCTGTTATCGGACAGAGACTGATCAGTTCAGACCACAGTGATTTCTGTGGTCTTCGATCAGGTTGCACGTGATTGTCTGTTAAATCTAAAGGCACTGAAAGAGCTAATAACCTTAAAAATTGTACTGCACAGGTGAGGTTAGCATGAGAACATGCAGTAAGTGACCCAGTCCTGGACAAAAATGTTCTCACTAATGACTACTGCAGAAGAGCCAGACACTGAAGCATGAAAAATAACGTAGATGATTTATTGTGAAATCTCTGTTCAGATGCCAGAGTATTGGACATGGTATGTTATGTATCAGAATATATTAAAAACAGCAACAGCTACAGCTAGATTTATGCAGACAGGAGAGAACAGCTGAGTTTTGCAAGCCTCATTTAGCTGATCCCAGTACCTGCAAATACTCCCTGCACATTGCCGCATCCATTAAATGTTTGTGTTCTGGGATTATTTCCATTGCCTAGCTTTAGGCACATAGCTCAGATGATAGCTAGTTTTATAGACGACTTGTTCTGCACTTAAATTTGTTACTGCAAAGGATGTATGGAAGCAGAAGATCCTACACTGAACTGCCTTTTCAAGGCAACTTTCCCTTTCCACTGACCATATAACTGGCTTTTCCAGTTAAGTCTTCCACTTTGACAGCTAGAGTGCAATGTTCTGCTTTATCGTATGGAGGTGCATCAATTTTAATGACAAATAAAACATCCTTAGTTTTCATGACCTGTAGCTATTGAGTATCTTTTTTTCCTTTCCTTAAAATGTGATTTTGCAGGTAAAAAAATGTTAATTAAATCTCTGTACTTTTGAAGTTGTAGTTTATATGTTAGAGACCTTGACATAAGACTAGCTCTCTGGCCAGATATAAGACAGTAATGAAAATTAAGGTAAAGATTCTATTATTCATATTTGAATAAAATATAATTCTATTAAATTCCCAGTGATTCTAAATTCACTGTATATATTTAATCATAAATGATTAAATTCCCTATAATTCTAAAATTTACCTTTTACTCTTTTAACTTCACTATCATTATGATAGATAAGCTTTATATGCACAAAAATATATATGGATTGCATGGTCACAACTTTAAACTTCTTTGCTGTAGTTCTGGGGTGTATTTCTGTTCTGTTCCTGTTTCTGTTCATTACCACTATGATTTGCCTCACAGATTTTCTGTATGTATTGATTACAGAGCAAAGACACTGAATTGGAAAAATATGAAAGAAGTGGAATATAAATACAAAACAGAAGATAATTGTGTAAGTTAAATTCTCCTTTTTTTTTTTCTTTTTCTTTTTTCTGTTTTTGTGTCCTACTAATTTAGATTTGTTTATCTTCTGTAGTTGGTTACCAGATTATTATTGGTGTGTCAAAGGAACATTTTTATGAAATGACCACTTCAAATCTAAAGCCTGTGTGCATAGTGAATAGAAAAGTAGCCCGAGCCTCAGGAAACTGGAATATTTTCCTGGGCCTGCTGCTGGTCTGGAAAGTGAAGTTAGGCAAGTCCTCTTATATCTGTCTACCTGGGTTTATTTGTTACTTTTCAGTTAGGAATTGCTCTTTATAAAGTTTCCTAAATCCTGTCTGCCTAGGGAAATCTCTTCGCATCAAGAACAGGGGCTATCTACACACACAATAGCTGTGCAGATAATAAATATTCTTATCAGATTTCCTTATTTCCTGAAAGACCTTTGATACCCTCATCATCCACCATCTCTTTTCGCCCCTGATTCTTCCACCAGCCCCTTGTGATCTGGCTGTCCTAGAGGACACTGTGTGTAGCTGAGGAAGGAGAGGCAGCAGCGTGGAATTGTCACAGACTGCTTCACGCATCTCACCACCCTGGACTAAAACAAGGGTACCCTCACATGAAAAATGGATGGAAGCATCTCTCCCAAAGACTGTGGTTTTTAAATTTGCTTCTTACAAACTAAAACCTACCAGTCCGAAATGTTAAATTCTTTTTTTTGTTTGTTTGTTTTCATTACAATTCTCATCAAAGTTGCTTATGGTCAGGCCTGTGGTAAGAAGAAAAGGGTAACGACTCAGGAGGGTGACCTCCCTCCTCCAAAATGAAATGGTAGGTCAGCAGCCAAGAGAGAAGTAGAACCATGTGTCTTTTCAGCGTGGAGTCCAGTCACTGGGACATCCTGACCTCTCCATTGCGGCAGTTTCTACTACGTCCACTTCCCTTTCCCAGAGCATGTGAAGGGTCTTATGTATCAGTAAGCAATGTGCTCAGCAGTTATTACCATCCTGTTAAGAGGCTCTCTTCTGAAGAATTTATTTTTTCTGGCAAATGTTTTCCATCAGAGCTATCTTGGGCTCAAAATCTGAACTTGGCTTGGGTGGGTTTACTGTTTTGGCATGCTGAACAATGCTGGAATGTGAGAGGGAATGGGGAGGACTCTAAAATGTAAATTAAAAACACTATTGTTGAGGCTGGCCCAACTGTCAATTATTATATCACTTTTCATTCTTAAGAAAACTGTTAGAGTAACTTTGTCAGAGATGGGTAACCAACATTTGACTTGCCTGCTTTTTTTTTGTATCAGTTCATAAAATATTTGTACAAATCCCTATGCATCATTTTTAAGCTAACTGCTCCCCATCTTTTTATCCGTAATCATTAAGATTACTGCCAGTAACTAAGTTACAACAAACTAGTGTCTGCAGACACTGGGGAAAATAACATTTTGTTAAGAAAGCAAATTGCTCAAGGGCTTATTATACAAAAAAAAAGGAAAATATTTTTAAGATTTATAAAAAATGCTTTTAATTTAATTTATGGAGTCACTGGGTTGCAGCAGTCATTTAGGGTAATTTTTAATGTATGAATGTTAGAGTAGTCCAAGTTCCACTGGTAAATAACAGCTTAGACATAAGCAACAGGACTTTTAAACATGAAAATATGCAAGCTTAATGATCTACCCTGCCATTAAGGTCTGTGGATTTATAGGGATTACTTCATCAACAGGAGAAAAGACACTTTAATGTGGAAAAAATCAAGAGGGTATTTAGAAGCTTTTGTGAAACACGTTGCATCAAAGGTGTTCACTGAACTGAATTCTTACCCAAGTATAGAGAGAGCTGTGCAGTGTGCACAGGGCAATTAGCAGCATCCTTCTAGGTCACAGAGAAAACAAGCCATCCGAGATGATATTTTTTTCTCTTTCTGGGCAAGGACATGACAAAAAATAAGGCAATTTTACTCAGAACAGATTTTATTAAGGAGCTAAAACTAAACCAGAGCCAGGTCTAACAGCCAAATTTGGCTTGCCCATCCCAGACGAAAGTTTATACCTGTCTGCCATCAGCTTGATTTGGCCTTACGATTTGAGCCTTTCAAGTCTTTCACCTTATATTAGCTCATTGATCTTTGCACATCTCTCTTACTTTTTCTTTGTTTTCATCTTCTACTTTGCCTGTTCTGGTATGGCACCAAAGTGCACACTTGTCTCTACACCAAGCCATGTATGGAATAGTTTTTAAGGGAATGTGTGGGATGTCACAGTATTTCTACATTCAGCCATGTATTGACCTTTGTTTTGCCCCTATTTAAGAGCTTTTTTTGGGGGGGGTGGGTGTATAATCTTAGTCACTTTAATTGCCAGTTAGGCTTTACCACTTGACTGACTGAGGTATGTTGGTGATGTGATATTTACTATAATCACATTCATAGGTAAATTATGCAGTCATTATACATAGTCTGGGGTTCATTGCTTCAGTTCTGGATGTTTGAAATATTTCATTAGCTTGCATGATGTCTACTGCAGTGGTGTCCAAGAGTTTGCCTGGTTCCCAGAAGTCTAAATAGTAGTCTACAGTAAGGAGGTAGTTTGTGTGGTTTTGTGGTGAAGACTTCCAGTCCTGTTTTGCTTGAAGGTCTGTTGGGAAAACTATGTATCTTCAATGCAATCCCATGCTTCTTAGAACTTCTACAAAAGTTGTGTCTGTGTCAGCTCCACTTGTGTTTGAGTATGACCTAGTTAAGTAACTTTGCATGTCTCTGACTTTTTTGAGGAAGAATAGAGGCTTTTGGAGCTTATATTCTCTTACAAATTCTTGGAGTTTTTGTTGTTGTTTTTTTGTTGTTGTTGTTGTTGTTTTGTGTTTTTTTTTTTACTTCCTATTACCCATTGTCATGAGGAGTTCATTTCTGAGAGCTGATACTTGCATAAATTATATATTTTATTTTGGTAGCAAAAAAATTATTTCAGTAGTGAAAATAAATGGTGAGAATCATTACTGTACAATGTTCAGTTGTGGATTCAAAGATCCTCTTTTTCTCTCATCTGCTAGCATAATGCTCTGAACTTCCACATGTAATGTAGAGATCCCCAGCCTCCATGAAAGACACACCTGAAAGGCAAATTAATCCTATTGTGTTTTTGCCACCTAGAGTTTATTAGCAGTGTTGTTATGGCTATTTAAAGATCTCTAGTTTCATGCCTGGTGGGTAGAAAATGCTACTGAAAATATGATCCTACTTATTCCTGTTTTACAGTACTAGAGGCATAAAAACTTAATACAGTTATTTATTTGAATATAGATAATGAACATGTAGATGTAATATCTTTTACTCGATCAAATAGTACAACTGGAAAAGTAGAAGCCCGTTAATGGCCAGCAGACTTTTCTTCAAGTCTGAAATACAAGCAGGGGACATCAAAGCAACTGAGAGCAGCTGCTTCACATTGAGTTAGGTCTGTCTCAGATGGTGATAGAGAACAAGTGGTTGGTATCTATGACATAGATGAGACATTTGCTGGGGTAACAGCAAGAATGGGATTCTTTCCCAAGGAAAAGAGACACACTGTTGGTTTATAACCCGTGGAAAGTGGAGACATCAGTAGAATTAGGTTAATTCTACTTACCTAGAAAATCTGTGTGTCAACTGAGCTGCTGATGTTGCTATCCAATATAATATATCTATATATATACACACTGTTACTGGCTTTTGACAGTGTGAAGTTTGGATGAAACTTTTTTGATAAAATGCACAGACAGGATCCAGGGCAGCTGATGGTTCTTGTGTGGATTATTGATTGTGTCGGTTGTAGGTACATGCAAACAAAGTTTTAAATGTGTCCCTCAGGCTCAGTCTGGATCCAGTGAGTACAAATGGGACGATCAGGAATTTGCTTTTGCTGAAGGGCTTAGTGAGGTAAGATGGGCTTCAGGAAGATTTCTTCCAAGGCAGGAGCTTCTGCTGCAGGCTGTAGTTGTTAAATGATTTTCTGCTTCAACTCCAGCTCAGGGCGGTATGAGAACCAGGACTGGTGGGAATTTCCTTCAGTACTGAAGTCAGTGGTAGCTTTTTTCATTTCCATGGAGAAATATCCCTGTTGTACTACAGTCATCTTCAAATGACTGAGATTAACATTATGACCATGCCCCAAAAACTTGTCTACTTTTTAGAATACATATGTTTACCTAGTAGAAGATATTCCCAGTCTGCAAACCTTGTCTTGCTTGTGTCTGGGGATCATACCAACTGAAATAGCGCTCCTACTGTTTGTCAGATGATAGTTCTTAGTATTGTGCATTGTAATGAATCTGATTTTGCTTTTGTGCTAACTTCAATTAAGGATAATTTTCCTTATAGATTACTTTTTTACTTCTGTCATGTGTGAAGCTGATCAAGATGGTTATCCATTAAGTCATCCTTACATCACAAAGTTCCTTCTAGGTTGATTTACAGGAATTTCAGGATTTTAAAAGAAATTATTATTATTTTAATTTCTAAAACCAAGATAAACTTCTCAGCATTTTGTTTGTTTCATTTCACAGGAATCATTAAAACAGGTAAAGATAGTTTCAGTCAACAACCCATTGGTCTTTCTGAATGCCAGGAAATTTCATGCAGACCTGATAAAGATAATCCAGAAGGATAGCACGAGCAGCCAGGCATGTGAAGAAGTAAACAAGGTAGGATGCGCTACTTGCTTCAATAATCATGGTGACAGTGCTGAAGATCATGATTATTTTTCTTCACATTTCTTAGAGAATGCAATCAGATACTGAAACAGATAAAAAAAGGTAATATCGCAAATGATTAATTTAGGATACCATAAAGTTAATCATAACTGTAATCAGAATCAATACATATTTTTTATTATAATTACTTGAAAAGAATATCTCTTCTATCTCTCTATATATGGTCTTCTAAAAGACATTAAAGCACATACCCAAAACTCTTCAAAATTTCTGGCAACTGTTACATAACAGCTAATATAAGGTTGTGACTTTAAGAAGGCAATGGTAGCTAAAATTCTGAATTGAATAAAGTGTGTTGGCTTTTTTTTTTTT
>VXAA01003228.1:69994-96602 GCA_013399115.1 Anseranas semipalmata
GGCACTTGCTTTTGTTATACTTCATACTGTTGGTGATTGCCCAGCTTTCCAATCTGTCCAGATCTCTCTGTAAGGCCTTTCTACCCTCGACAGAGTCAACAGCTCCTCCCAGTTTAGTATCGTCAGCAAACTTATTCAAAACACCTTCTAGTCCTACATCCAAAACATTTATGAAAACGTTGAAAAGAACTGGCCCTAGAATGGAGCCCTGCGGAACCCACTGGTGACTGGCCTCCAGCCTGATGTAACCCCATTTACCATAACCCTTTGAGCCCTACCTGTCAGCCAATTGTTTGCCCATTGTATTATGTTTTTATCTAGCTGTATGCTGGAATTTTGTCCAGTAGGATCCTATGAGAAACGGTATCAAAAGCTTTACTGAAATCCAAAAAGATTACATCAACTGGCTTCCCTTGATCAGCTAGGTGGGTGATCTTATCATAAAAGGAAATTAAATTTGTTAAGCAGGAATAAAGTTGTGTTATCCTCATTTTTAAGTTAAGTAGATAAGAGACTCATCTGTTGCTTTATGCATTTCATCCTCATAATAAATAACTTTTTGATTTATTAGTCTTCATAATGGTGGTATTTTCAAGCCAGCACTGCTTCATTTGCTATTTTACATGATATTCTAGGAAAACATTCTAAAACATTTTTTTCCTGTTTCTCACAATTTAGAATTACAGCAAGTTCAGTGAACAGAGCGAAGTGTGATGCCAACCCATCGAATGTGGCTAGTCTGATCAGCTCATATTCGGAATCAACTATACCATGCTTTCTCCTTAGCTTTTTTTTTTTTTTTTCTCCAGGAGATCTTTTAGATGCTATTTTATATGCCATATATATTTACTACATTCAGTAGTGACAGATATGCCATTCAGAAAAAAATCTTTCAGCTGCCATCACTCGGAGAATGTTCATACAATTGTTCTATAGTGGTTTTATATAATATTTTTATACACATTTAGACACAAATTATTAGAAAGCAGACTTTATTATCTTTTAGATATCTTCTATTGTAACATTAGTTCTGTATTGTAACATGCATCTGTAGTTTTGTGCATGAAATAAGGAGACATTATGAATTCGTAAAAGCAGTGTGTTATAATTGATACAGTATATGCAGGAAGCCATATACCAATGCATACTCTGTTTCTAATAGCTTTACTTATCCTTTTTGCTGTTCAAGATAGCCATTTGCAATAAGAGCATCATATCACAGCTAACATATCCTTGCATTTTTCATACTTGGTTATTGTATGCTTTTTAATGCCTGCCAAGGTCAGTGAGAGCACAGTATATTGAAAGAAGGCAGATGGATGTTGGCTAAGTGCACTGGATTGTCTCCCCCTCCAGTAAGTGTCATGAGTTATAATGGTTTGCTACATTTTCAGTGCCACAGGTATTTAGCTCAGGTTGAAGAGGAAAAATTGGTAACATTTTTCCAAAACATTTCTTGTTTCCATCATAGAGTAGTCTCCATTTCCAGACTACTGCTGGAATTTGATCAGTGCTAGAATCTTCAGCTGTGGCATCTGGGAGATGACCCTGGAGAGACACATAAGGTATGTGTCAATTTTCAGCCCAAACTCCAGTGTGCAGTACTGTATGTGAGCACAAAAATAGGAGGGAAGAATTCACAGGTTGAATATTTGGCTTGTAATTATGGATTGCCATCAATCAGATTATGCTATCACATCAATGTCATATTATCTGGCAACATGTGTGAAGGTTTTCTCCTCTTGCATTTGTGGCCATATATGTACACAAGCAGTAAAATGTAAAAGTCGAGAGGAAAAAAAAAAAACAGTCTAAAAAAGAGAATGGATGAGAAGTAGTTTTCTTCCTCACTGACCTTAAAAAACTATGGAAGCTAAAAGGGGATATGAATACGGCACGGCTGTAATGGTCATCTTAGCGCTACAGAGAGGAGAGAAGCACAAGGGTGCTCTATGCAGCTGGAGTGCATAGGCAAAATCTAATGCTAAGCATCCTGTTTTCAGCAGCAGTTACATGTATATGTTTGTCTGGACTCTCCCTGCTCTCTCTGCCCAAAGCAGCTGCCTGCAGTAGATGAGACAGCTCATGGAGTGATTTTCACGTCTTCCATATTTGTGTTAAGGCAAGGATAGGCCTTTCTTCTGTTCTTGGTCATTCCACACTACTAGAAGACAATGGGAGAGAGCCATGTGTTCTTTTACCCTTTCAGTCATAGGTGACTGTTGGTGTTTTGTCACACATTGTCCCACAGATGACCAGAAGCGTTCTCTACATGTTCTACTAAAAGTACTTTCAAAAATACTATGCAAAATGCTGGTTAGTAACTGTGAGAAGCTTGTTATACACAGGAGAATAAGTTCTGTTCATTGTCCCAAGTGTGTTTGTGTCAGATGCTGTAGTTGATTGCAAATGACTCATTACATCCTTGGACTCAGTAACAGGCTATAACATTTAATTATTAATTTCCTCAGACAGTCTTGGTAATTTATGAACACTTTAGAAACTATTTACATTGTACTTTAATTGTAGAAGAATCAACTGTATGTCACAGCTGAATGGAGGCCTCTACTTAACTGCAAGCTGAATAAATGAATAAAAGTTATCTTTTCTATTAAGTTCATTATTTATTCTTTGATGGCTAAATGCATTTTCTGAAGATTTACAGATACGTTAGTTAATGAAATTGTTAAAACACAATCTTTAGCAAAGATAACATCGACCATGAGACCTTCGGTTTTGTTCTGAATGATCATGTTAATGAAACAACACGGATGCTGTTAAAATTATTTGTAATGTTAGTGCCTGATGAAACCCTCTGCATCAAATTAAAAATTTTGTAGTGCTAATCAAAATATTTTCCACTTTCCACTACATTCAGTAGGAATAACTTTTCTACAGCTAAATGGCTGTTTTGAGATGCACATTTATCTCCCACTAGGTCAGAGACCTTCTTGTGGCACAATACCATTTAAAAATGTGTTTAATCCATGTAAGACTATAAATTCAAATTGTCTTAATGCTGTGATTACTGCTTGATTGTGTCTCAGTGTAGAATCAAGGATGAAATACATTTCTTACCTTATAACTCTGAATTGCCTAATCTTCCAGCACTGGGCTTTGGGTTACTTGTAATATTCCTGTAATGTATTTTTACTTTGTATAATTAACCTAAATTTCCTTTTATTTCTGAGAATATAAATTGTTAATTAGCTTCCCTTTCTGGCAAGTGGCACCGATTATGACAGTCGTTTCTCAGCAGAACAGAGCATTCAAGGAGCCCATGAAGATGGGTTGAAGATGGGCAGCCATGGAAGCTTCCCTTTCAATTGCTTCTAAAATACCCGTGCTGAATTTAAGCTTTGCCAGACCAGAGCTGCTTTACAGAGCAGTGGTTACTGGGTGAGGGAGAGTCATCCCTTTTTTACCAGTGACCTAGGAAGGCAAATTACTTCAGTGCTGATTTTTTTTCCACCACCAATTTATTGACATTTACAAAATGTGGCGATTGCATGTTGCCTGCCTTCAGGTGACCAGGATGACATGCTGTCAGATGTCATACACAGGTGACTGACTGCCAGGAAATCATTGATCTCTCTGCTTGTGGGCTGTGAGATGCTGAGTGTCTCATCTGTGTGACTCTCTGCAAATCTGTCCTGATGGTGTGTGTGCTCTGCTTGCACTGACAACTGACAAACAACTGTCTGATTCTTTGGTGAAGATTCAAGGAAACACCCTAAACTTTTTAGTTTTGGAGTTCGATATCAATTTTAACCTGTTCCTCGGTGCTCTTCTGTATAGACTGTCCGCTGGCTCCGGCTCATCGGGAAGCATTAGACTGTCATAGGAACTTATCCCCAAACCTCCCATTAGCTACACCATACTTATTCTTCTGAGGTAGGAGAGCAAAGTGAGCCAAACTCACCCGGTAGCAAAGAAACTGCACAAAGCCTGTGTGCTATTAAATGCCCTGGTATCACTCTCGCAGCTGAGATGAACTGTAGCTGGTAAGAATAAAGGGTCTTTGTTATTTTGTCCTTTTGGGGCAGACGTGCATCTTTGTACCTTCCAGCCTTATTTACCTGAATATCCCTAGGAACTTTCAGAGTAATGCAAAGTTTTATGCTTGCATGAGTAAGACCATGTGGTGTTAGCAAGAGCCCAGTCCTGCGGAGTGCTGAGCTCCCTCGGTTCCTGTTAGTTTCTGAGGGCATGAGAGACTCCGCACCTCACAGCAGAGGCTCCTGGAAACATCTCCTCACCTAACGGGCCATCCTGCAAGGTTTCACCTATGAAACCAGCAGGGGCTCTGCGCAGTAAACAATTCTGAAAATCTAGCTGTTCATTTTGGTTCCTATATGTGTACTCAGATGCTCAGGTTTTACATTTCTAAATTCAAAGCATATGGAGCATCTGAATTATGAAGATCCGCGCTTCAATATTGCACATTTTGGTGTATTCTGCACTTCATAGGAAAACATTAATATAATATTATTTTCAAGAGATGCTCAATATTTTGGGAGATTTTATATTTGCTTGACGTGTTTAGGAATTTTTAGCTACTTTTAGGAATTAATTCTAAATGTTAGATATTGCATTATGTGAATGAAGAGTTTTCCCACAAAATTTAAGATGTGCTAATCAGAATATGTTAAAATGGGGATCTGATCATATGCTTCTTACAGAATTTGTGTTTCACACATTCCAAAACAAAGCGAGCAATGAGGAAAAAAAAAATGGAGTGCAAACTGATGTTAAGAAATGAACATAGTGACAATTATAAATTAGGCATAAAATGTGTAATAAGGAAAAGACTGTTAACATTATATTTATGCAAATTAAATGGTTCTAATTCTCATCATATGTCTTTCTTTTTAAAGGTTATTTGCCCTGATTCTTTGATTCAAGTGTCACAAGGTCTGACTTTAGCTGCTTTGACATAATTTATTTGACAGCTCTGTGTGCCATAAATATATAATGTAACAAGGAAAGGTATCTTCGCTGTTGAATGAAAACATTAATGCGTCAATACTGTGTATGAATACTGTTTGACATTTACTAGTTACAAAAATAAAATACACAGTATGCCTTGAAAATATGGCACTCCTATTTTTGGAAGATACTTTCTTTGTCTACAGAAAGTAGCATCTCATAAATAAATGAACAAGTGTACTTCCAGAGTGGATGCTAAATGGTGCTATCATCATTAAGATGGATTTTTAGTAAAGATCACATAATCTGCATGTTTCCATATGTTTTTCAATGCATTTATTTTTTTTTTTCTTTCTTCAATTTTGTGTATTAGCATACACAACAATAAATTTATATGGAAATAAATTAGAATATGAGACAATTTATATGTGGAAGCAGGAAGATGCCCTCATTATTTCAATACTTAGCAGCTTGTTTTTTTGGGGGGTGAGGGGGATTGTACTAACCAATCTGTAATGAGATGTTGCCTTCTCCAACCTCAAAATGTATTAGATCTTAATAATGAGAGAAGAGAAGTTGTATTATATTCAGAAGTTTGGCTTCCTCGCAGTTCTTAGGGTAGTATGGTATCTAACAGACATTTTTACCTACATAAGAGAGACAGAAATCTTGGGCTAATTTTCTTGATATTGCCTCTATGCATATACAGTCATTTGAATATGTCTTGTTTAATTCTGTAGGTTACATCTATAGATGGTGCACAATGATGGTATAGCTTATATAAAGTCTGTGGCTTACCCCAGTATAGGAGAAATTATGGGTAAATCCTCCCACTCCCCTAATAACTGTGATAATATTAATGGAAAAAAGACTGACATCCCTTTAAAAATTTGGCCTTGAAAGTAGCAGCTTAATTTTTCAAGACTGGTGATTTATGAAGGCATTTGCCTCTACCAAAATTAATGCAATCTCTACTTTTTTTATTATTATTTTACAATGTTTTCCAAAGTATAAATTACTTGTAGTGCCATAAATTTATAGTTGCTATACAGCTAAATATTCTTAATGAAGTTCTTAATGATAAAGGCTTTTTTCTAGAGCTATGCTTCTTGATTACACTCACAAAAGGGCAAGGAAACCACTGTGGAGTGAGATGGCTGAGTAACCTCATTCCTTTCATTCCCAGAACTGGTGTGTCAAAGTCCAAGGTCAGCTCTTACCAGGGACTTGAGATGTAGCTTGGGGAGCAACTCCTTCCCTAACAGGAATCCTCTGGTTCCACAGCATTTCCTGAAAGCATGACATGCAGAAGCAGAGAAATGGATATCTGTATAATTTTTTCCTAACATGCTTTCCAATAATAAACAGCCCTTTTTTTTGCTGGGTATGTTCAGGTGATTAAGGACTGAAGAACTCAGGGAGTGGATCATACTGCTGCACAGGTGGTCATAAAGGTCTGTGTTGTCTCTGATTGACTTGGTGATCGTAAATGCTTTTTATCCCCATTGTGCTTTAAAAATGCAGCCAGAATTTAAGAATTCTTTAAAACTCCACAATGCTGGATTAAGCTGCACCCTGTACATTCACCTAAATCCCACAAAGTACATCCCACAAATTGGACATACTCACTGTCTTTATTCTATTTGAGAGGGAAGAATTTGATCCCTTGATTGTTACTAATAGTCGTAAGATTTTGGTGAACATCGTTTTTGCACATTTTTTGCTTGTCTGTAAATCACAGACTTTATGTAAACAAAGCCATCAGCAAATAAGCCAACATTTGTAGACCCAGGTAGTATGGTTAAAAATGCTTGTTGCTCATCACTTCAGGAAACGAGGTCTCTTATTAGTCTACTGACAAAGTGCCAGGAGCATTACAGAATGAGACATAATCTCTCTGGGATGGTTTCAGATTTGGATCACTTGCAGCTTCCAAAGGGAGTGTCAGCAAACTGACAGAAAAAGTGATTTTAGAAACACGAGGGCAGGAAAGGACCTGTTCCATCACAGAGTTGCAGTTTTTGTGTGATCTGGTAACCATGTTTTATAATCTCAGAGAATGATCTTTAAACCAAACTCATGACTGCCAGTGACTTGACTTGCTGTCTCGAGCATTTGAAGCCTGTACAGGCTATAGTAATTATAGCAACAATTCATCTGTGGTAGTCTACAGATGGGAGAGTTTCTGCCTCTGTGGACCTGCTGTGTTTACATCTCTGTTACTAAAGTCCTATTCTAATATGTTTTAAAATAATATTATGACATTTCCTTTCCAAGGAAGTTTAGTAGTCACAGTACTGGAATTGTCAGTTTATTCTCCAATGTAGTTAGTTTATGCCTCAGTATAAACTAATAATTTTAAACACTCTCCGCATTTTCTTTCAGGTTCCTTTTTCTCTTTGCTCTCTCTACAACTCATTTTAAATATTTGGAACTTCATTGCTTTCTGTTTCAAGCTTTCTGCTTGATTCCTATAGCCAAATTCTTAATTCAGAATACTTCCATAAAGGAAGACATGTTTTGAAAGAATGAGAGCAATCCTAACCGATAAGGAAAAACAAAAATCTCTCCTTTTTTGGTCTTGGAGTGTTTCCAGATTTGAAACAGGTTTTGGAATATTACATTTGCAATCTGCATTTTCATTTTATTTTCAGCAGTAAATTTGTGTTTAAATCTGCCGATCATACTTCAGGTTCATTGCTGGCCTGGCTCCACTGTTGCCTCCACTTCACACATCTCCAGTATGCCTAATGTCTTCAATTCCCAATCCCATGAAACTGAGATGGTGACTTTTAGGGGACCCATGATGCTCTGCAGAACAGGGGATTGCAGGCTTTGCTCCTTCCTCCTTCCTCTGTCCTCTCTCCTATAGGCTGCTCTACAGCTTGAGTAGCCCAAGTGCAACAGTGACGGTACCACACAAGCGAGGGTGCAGATGCAGAGCTGGAGACAGGGCTGAGATGGGAGGCCGTGGTGCATGGGACTGGGAAGAGGCAGCGTGATGGGGGAAGAGACCAGATGAGAGAAGAAACATCAAGGGAATGAGAGTGTGTGATATTGCGCATGGATGACAAGGCTGAAGAGCAAGTGGGGCAGCCGGGATGTCAGGCTGCACAGGGATGCTGGATGAAGGAGAGGCAGATGATAAATTTTGAACCATTTGCTATTGGCAGGCCCTTGATCAGCAGACAAGTTAGTTTTCTGCAGAGGTGCCACTTGCCTTGCACAAGGATAGTTCCCCCCCAGTGCCATTGATCCTGCTGATGTAATTGTAAGAGTGTTTAAATTACTTCATAGCAATAAAAGAGGGTGTTTTTTGTTTTCTAGAGTAATATTTCTTTTTCAGACAAAATGCAGCATTTATGGGTGTTTCATCCATAACAGCATGAAGTACTTGTATGAGCAAGCTCACATCTGCCTCTTTTAACCTCACAGACTACACCTTTTCAGAGAGACAGGTGGTCCATAAGGAGGAACAGGTGTATCCTGAGCATTAACACCGCCATGTTGTGGACAGTCATTGCAAACACAGCACTCAAAGCACTTCAATCATTTTTCCATCAATGTTGCTACTCAGATACTTCAACAGGAACCAGCAGGGTAGTGGCAGGCACAGTTCATGGCATGTGTCCAAGAAAACTTAGGATAGGATTAGAAGTGTGTTAAGTAAAGGAGAGAAAGTTAAAGGAGAAATATTTTCAGTCGTAAGATTAATTCAAAGCTAGGATAATAGTCCTAGGCAGTCAGTTAGGACCAGTCAGCAGTTAACCACAACCAACGTTGACAGGGTTTTGTGGGGCTCTGGCACCCTGTGCCTTGGTGTGTGCCACCACGCAGGGAGCACCAGACCAGGCTGTGCAGCAGAAAGATGCCTTTAGCACCGTCCTGTGCCCCACAGCTGCGCTGGGGTACCCTGGACAGGTGCAGGCATGACGCAGAGGACAGCAGTGACCCATTTAACATAGAGGAGCCAGAGGCCTTACAGCCCCGTTTATCAGGAGACATCCATGTAAGTTTGGATGGCTGCCCAACCTGCCTTCTCCCTGGTCCTTGGCTTAGAAAAGTAACATCCTGCCCACCTGGGCTGTGTGCTCCAAGCTGTGGTTTGAAAGCATAACTATATATTGCCAGATCACCAAAATCTGCCCCAAATCTGCTGTGCCCAGCTCTGGGCTTCCCAGTACAAGAGATATGGATGCATTTGAGGGAGCCCAGCAAACTCCACAAAGCCTGAATTAGGAGATGAGACTGATAGGGCTGGGGCTGTTCAATCTGGAGAACACGAGGCTCAGGGGGATCTTATCCATGTATATATAAATACCTGATGGGGGGCATAAAGAAGATAAGAAGATGGAGCCAGGCTCTTCTCAGTGGTGCCCAGAGACAAGACAGAAGGCAATGGGCACAAACTGAAGTACAACAAAACAAACATCTGAAAACACTTTTTTTTTTTTTTTTTTNCCTTGGAGATATGTTCTCCCAAGTAGACATGGCCCTAAGCAACCTTCTGTAGCTGACCCTGCTCTGGAAACAACCACACAGGCAAATGGGGTCTGGAAAGTCTTGTGTGAATATTGCTCAGATATAAAACACATCCCGGGATGTGGAAGTCATGATGCAGTAGCCCCATCTCCCAGCCTCCATGAAGATAGGTATTAAGGATTTTTCTGCTAACAGTGTAAAAGGGGATCACTCTTTCCTTTTCAAAACACAGGTGGAGAAAGGCCTAGGCTTTCTGTGTCTCTTCATGCATCACTGTGGTTCAAACAACCTCCTAAGAGCTGAGATGTCCAGATTCAATCACTGTTTCTGGCAGGAGATATTCAGCCAAGTATTTTCTGTTCCTCTCTCAGGAAGCTGCCTTAACTCTTCTATGATTTCTCCATCCAGTGGAAGTTATCCTGCAGTGTAGAAAAGAGGGTAATAAGATTCATTGGGGCAGAGAGCAAAAACAACAGAAAGCATGAGGTGGCAATCTAAGGTGAAGTTCCTGGGATGTGGTCTTTGCAATGGTGATTTAATTTTAAATATAAAAGCCCTTCTGGGAAGAGAGACTGGTGGTCAGGAGCTCCCCACTCGTGCGACTTCTCCTGGCACTGAAACACTCTTTCTCCATTTCCCAGACTGCCCAAGTTAGGCTTGAACTCTTCCTGGCATAACTTTGGTAGAAGGTATCCTCACCCACCATCAGACAGGGTGCCTGTAAAGCATAAAAGAAGTTCCTCACTACCTGGCCTGGGCAGCGTTGGGACAACTCTGGTGCCAACAGAGCTGCAAGTCTGGGCACCAGGTAAAAGCGAATACAGTCTCCTAATGCCGCTGCACCCACCAAGGTCAGGAGCAACTGCCCAAACCTTTACCAGGCATTGGAGGTGCTGCCCCCGCCTGTACAGGTATCAAAAAGGATCTTCCCTTACAAATACTATTTTCATTAACAAGTACCAGCAAAAAAGAAGTGATGTTTAATTCTGTGGAGTGTAAAGTGCTTCTGTATTAGCAGTTTCTTCCCCAGGGAAAACAGCAGATAAGTTTTGGTGACATTCAAGCTCAGGCTTTTTTTCCCTCCAGTTTCTTGGCCATGTAAATTTAAGATAGGTCCTTGATGTTATATTAATATAGATTTTTATGTGTCAATTAACAAATAAATTCATTATGAAAACTCATTTAGGAAAGGGCTGACACCAGACAAAGCCTTGAGGCAGCTGTGGAGTGCTGGGATGCAACATCTGCTTCATCAAATAGCACTCAGATGCTGCCGTTCCTTGGCTGTTCACCGCTGCTCGGTGGCATCTCAAGCAGCTACATACCTCCCCAGGACATACAAGTTCAGACACAGACCCACAAAGGCCAAATGTCTCCTTTGATTCTCCCAGGCATAACCAGCTAAAGGAAGTTGTCAAGACATACAACCCTTTGACATCGAGAAAGAAAAAACTCTGAACAAACTACATGCCATGTTGATTTGTCATGTGGGGTTTGCTTTTGTTGATTTATTTACTCAGTATTGAATTTGACATCCATCTCATGTGTTGAATCTACCTTTGTAGCCCACCTACTTGTTATGTTATGAACCTCATTCTGCAATTTAGCTAATGTAAAAATGCGTCCCATTACTAGCGGTGGTGCCTCTCATGACATAACAGAAACTGACTCAGAAAGTAGCATATGCTGTTATCACCCATAATAGATCAGCCACATCTCAAAGACTGGAAGCCAAACTTACCATTTGGCATGTCTGCAAATTCAAATATACCGTCTGTCCCGAATTGAAAATTAATGGAATTTTGTCTATTTTATATATATATCAAAGGCTTTGCTTTCACTACTGCCATAAAAGATTTTTCATTTAGTATTTGTATTATAGTAACTCTCCATGGGTGTTTAATGTTGATGCAGAGCTCATCAGGCTGCAATTTGTAAAACATATCCCCTTCTGCCTCTCTGCAGATTTCTTCCTCCACATCTAGGTTCAGTGCTCCTGGAAACACAGAGCTGGGAGGCTGTTAGACCATCTTTCTGTCCCAAGGCATGACCCACTAAACCTTCCCCAATGTATATTTGCTAATAAAATGACAGGAAATACTAAAATATTATACATACGCATGTATACATATCTCAGTCTATTATACTGTATTACAAAGATTCTTCCAAGTGGGCTGGCATCATTTAACTCTTGTTTTAAAGAACTTCTAATTCAGAAAAGGGTAATTACTGAGGAGGAACCTTATCTGCACACTTTTTGAAAGGAAAACTCCCTGAGAGCAGCCAGATTTCCATGCATACGCATGGCAGGATCAGACCTTTCACGGTAGCTCATTTCTACACCTGTAGCTGTGGCGCATCTTCAGCCAGCACAAAAACTCCTGTCGAGGGTGTGTTGGTGGATTTTTTTTTGCCCAGTTAAATTCACGGCCTTTTTTTTTTTCAGGCAGCCTCTGCCACTCAAGTGTTTATGATGAAGGCTTCTTTTTGACAGCTACAGTTTCTAAAAGGGACAAATTATGCGTCCAGTCCTGCAAGCCTGCCTGCAACGAACGCCTTTAGAAATCAGTGGAGCTTTCACATGGCAGATGGCTCCCTAGGATTGAGCTCTACATAATTTTGCGATATTTTAGCTGGGGATATTTTAGTGGCTTTTTCCCTATGCATGACAGCATGATTTGCTGGCTGCTAGAAAATGTCATCAGACCCTTTCTCATTCCACAATAAAACCTTTGTATTTTTTTTTGAAAGCAATTTTTTTTTTTTTCCCTGTTGTACAGGACACTCCTATCTGATGAAAAACACTTCCAGATAAAAACTGTGACAGTAGAAGGATGGAAGGGCAAAATAGCCACATTATGTTTCAACATAGACCTAAAGCCAAAAGATGGGGGGAGAGTTTTTGTTCTTTTCTTTCTTTCTTTCTTTCTTTCTTTCTTTCTTTCTTTCTTTCTTTCTTTCTTTCTTTCTTNAAATATTGAAAATATTTCTGTCCCTTAAAATTTTTGTGGAGGACTCTCTTATGTATTTGATTTCATTCATGATGTCACCTGATTTCTCCTGGAATGCAATAAAGGCAAGAATATGATAAACTCACCAGGTTGAGTTCTTTTGCGTTCTCTCAAAAAATATAATTGTTCAAGAATAAAGTCGCTGCAGAACAATCCACAGCCAGCCTGCCTCCTACAAAATCACAACAAGGGGAAAAACATCACTGCAAACTTCTGCTTTGCCAGCCTTTGTCTCAGTTCCAGAGAGAATTAATTCATTATCCCTGGCCAGGTCTATGTCTGCATGCAGAGATTGCAGTGGGTTAACTTATACCAGTTTTTATGATTGGTAGACCTTGCAGTGTAGATTTTTCTCCTCAAAGTGGGTCACACAAAGGGGTTAATGGTAACAAGACATATTCCTAGCAGCTATTATAGTGCTTGAAATGTCCTTGCATGCCCAACAGATGTTTAAGTTCAAGAGACCAGTTAGTGAGTGAAGCAAAGGCTGTCTGGCTCCTTGGGCAGTCTGACGAAATGTGTAGGTAGCTGTGACTTACTGGTTTTGGCTAGTAAGTTGCCACCAATTTTTTGAATATAGGTGTAATTCTAAGCATCTACATCTGTATTATAGGCAAAAAATAGGTAGTCTGAATACATCTCACTCCTCCATAGACTTAGTAGTCTGTAATGTCATTTACAGCACACAGAAGTACACACACCTCCATGTAGTTTTTTCATTTTTACTGTGTGAACAGCTATTCCTTTCCAATGTTTCCAATTGTTTTCAATAGGCATTCGTTCGTCTTTGACCCTTCACTATTCAACAACACTAAAATTAATGTGTCTTCTTCATTTCCTTCTTTATATAACTGTCATAATCACTGACATCAGCTGATCTCTGGAGACAGGAACTACTAGTTAACCTTCCTTGCCACTCTTGGCTGAACAGTTGCGTGGCTTTCCAGAGCATAAGGCACTGTAAATTAGAGAAAAATGGTGGCTATGTTTAAAAGTATGGTGACACAACAGCAATTTTATCATCAGGATATTTGATTACAGACCTTCATTGCTCATATAACAAACACTTCAGGATATGAGTCTGGGCTATGGAAGAGGTGTTTTTTTTTTTTTTTTTCCAAAATTATTTTTAACCACTGGACCAACAATACTCGGAACCAAACTCTAAATCAGAAAGGTTTCAAGTCTTGGGCGAGCATTCAGAATCCCACCTCAGGTCTCTATGGGAATTTCATGTGCTGCTCACCTTGATCTTGGAAATACAAATGAGTAAAAACCTCCCCAGAACACAGGCCAAGGCATGATATGGGGTCCATCTTTTCTTTGTAGGATGTTTCTGTACTAAACAGACAACAGAGAGCTATATAAAAGAGGAATGGATAACAAAGAATTTGCTTTGGCAGTTGAGAGTCAGGAATATTTTTTTGCTTCTGGTAACTAGTGCAGCTCATTGCTGCACCAGTAACAATGAGTCTGTACATGAAAAGTTAATTAGCCCAAGTTTAGAAAATTAGGGAAATGGGACCTTGAGGGAGCACTCTAAGGCATAACATGCAAAGCCATTTTTGCTAATTAAAGAAGCATTGCAAGTTTGGCTGACATTTGCCTTAATGAAAGACTTTCATTGTTGTCCAGTTGTAAACTCCTACAGAGTTTAAAACGATGTAGCTAAACTCTAAATTGTCTAATATTTTGTTGAAGGACTGGACAATTTTGCCAACAGAGGAATTAACAGATTATGAGTTCCCACTTTCCAAACCCTGTCCAGCCAATGTCTGACCTCTTTGTTTATGTCCATAGACTTGTAGACCTAACTTAGTTCCTGAGGATGAAAAGGGAATTCATTTTGCTATAGGATAAATATATCAGAATTAGCATTCTTTGCACAAATTTACTGAACCAGACCAGTAAGATTGACTCTCTATATGTTTCACTTTGAACAGCCCACCATTTCCTTAATATACAAGTACTCCTCCCCATATTTTGGAGGAGCCTATGGTTTTTGAGAGCTTGACATAATGCCATCTAAGTAGTAGTTCAGCAATATGTGCTAAGCAATAGTCCACAGCAAAGGCAGTCTCAGTCTCATTTTATGTTCCAAAAAGTTAGTTACATAAGGATTATAACCTTGAAACTGATACATCTGTTAAAGATCTGCTCCACCAGAAGTCCTTAAAAAATTCAGCTGGTGTAACTGACATCAAAATTTAGCTACAGAGGAGTGAAAACAGGGAATATTCTTTATCAGATGTAACATTTTTTGGAATTGCCAGAATTTTTCAAAATGGTTTTGTGGGACTACATCTGGAATAATGGCAGTGGTGCTGTCTTCTGGAATCTGGGATTTGAGAGGAGCTAGTCCATGTGGTGACAGAAAAGGCAGAGCATTCCTGAGAATGGATCTTTATCAAGACAAAAGGGATCAGTTCATTGATAATCAAAAAAGATCATTGAAGAAGTGTTGGATTCATGGAATGACCCCTGAAAAAGATTTGATGTGCCTGAGATATTCCTTGCCATGTCTAGAAGGTGAATTCTGACAGTACCCAGCAGCATCATAAAACAGAGATGGTTAAAGAGAGGATAAGTATGTCAGAACAAATTAATTCTTACATTTTATTCTAAAAACAAACAAACAAACAAAAAAACAAAAAAACAGTTTCATGCTTTTAGGATGGATTTTTGGGGGAAAATGCTGTTTAAATTAAAAAAAAAACAACACTTTTTTCCACTACTTAAATTGATTTGGCAAGTAAAATAAATGTGCACATAAATGCCTTTTGTTCACCCCTAATAGAAAATATATTTAGACTTTTTATATATATATTTTCCATTTGATTTTTTGTATCATTAATTGAAAGGTTTAACATCCTTGAATTTTTTACTAAAACTTGCATTTTAATTGCAAAGTAATTTTCACAGGGGAAAACATTTTGATAAAAAATTATCAACTTAGTCTGATGTAAATGAGAAAGAAATCCTTCCATGTTGGTGGAGAATAACAATGTAAATGAAATTATAACGTCTTGGAGAAAAGTGAGTTTAGTTTATGGGAGGCAAGAACCACAATGTCTCTCCAGCTGAACATTTGAGTCCCATCTGAAGTTTTAGACGCTTACAAGATCCAGATTTTAATTCAGAAGACAAAGCTGTCTTGACCAGAACTTCCGTGTTGTTTTGTTTCTTAGTTGTTACCCATTCCAGGAGATGCTAGCACAGGCAGCTTGCAAACAGCTGCCACCTTCCAATAACTTGATGCTGATTCCTGAATATTAACTGAGCTGGGGTGGTTTTATTTATTTATATTTCATCTTTCAACCATAGTAAAAAAGAAACCTATCTAACTTAGCCATGTATTTCATGGACTATCAATATTCAAAAAAAGAGTTTTTCATGGTACATTTTTTGGAATTAAATTCTTACTAATATTTGAACAACAGACATTTACAGATGCTCTGCTTCATTGATAGTGAGTCTGAAGTATGTGCAGCTGTGCTTGGAAACAGTTTCCAAGAATGAATGAAAAATAAAAATACTCTCAGTCTAAGAACAGAGACTATGTCATTTGATTCCTCCAACCATTTACAGTAGATGTTTATAACAATAATATTGATTATACAGTTTATGCGTTGTTATAGAATTATAATTAATATTGTTGAGTCCATTAACACATTCGTATTAAGCAGATTCCTGCTGAAAACTGCTTGCACTTGATTTGTGCTTGAAAACATTTACAAAAAGCTGAACTGAAACTGAATAATGAACTGTATGGGGATTTCACTGACTATCCAGGTTTGTGGCTTGCTGTCTAAGAGTAGTGCTGCCTGAAAACAATTTTACAGAAGAACTTCCTGATGAAAGTGCAGTTTCATTATTTTCATTATTTAATGTATTGATTTTGAGAAAATGTACTGTGAAAATAAGTGAAAACAAGATTTATTTTTTGACTCATATTCAAATTATTTGAATATTCAATTATATGTTATGCATATCTTAATATAACATAAAATCCAAGCACAGTGTCTTACACAACAACTGGACATTCAGAATTTTTACAATCTTAAGTTGAAGGATTTTTATCTTGTCAGAATGATGATAGTGAGGTCAGAATAAAATGATGTTGAACTATATTGCTTCAGTGAGCACGTACTAACATTTTTTTTTAAATTTTTATTTCATGAGAAATTTTGGAATTTCAGCTCGCCATTTCAAGTAATTCAGAGCAGAGAAAAAGGAAAATATTACTTAAAGTGGAATAGAACTCCACAATAAATGGAACATCTGTATTCCAAACACTATGAATAAAAGAAGATGGAAGACTTTGGTCTGTGAGGTTGCACTTATATGCGTAAGGATTGATATTACTTATTATATTAACAAATCTGCATATGGGCATATGTTAAATGTAAGCAAGGATTTTTGACACGACAGTTAAAATATTTAGGGATTCATCCTCTGTATTGTCTTACCTTGCAGTATATATTTATCACTTTTATGAGGTCACATAATTTATACCTGCTCTTCACTTGACCCAAGCCACTAAAGCAAAAGTACTACCATTAATTCAAGTCAGTTTATACAAAGATTCTTTTCACCAGCAATGTGCTGCTCCAGCACAATAGCCTAACAAAGGCCCCACATAAAGGATTTTGTAATGTATTTTTAGGGTACTTTGTATAATTTTGATCTACTTCAGTTTACTTTGCATACCTTCTCTGTGTTAATATTATTTGAGTTCTAACTACAATGAACATTGTATAAAGCTACAGAGGAACCAAAGAGGGAATTAAAAAAAAAAAAAAGAATCCTTTTTGTGCTTTCATTTGTGGTCAGTCACCACTGTACTCCCTCTCATTTCTTTTGAGATTTGTAGCCAAGAGCAGATCTATGGCCATCTGTTTTTAATCTGCTATTCAAGATGATAGTCTGTGGATCAATGAACTCTAGCCATACTCTATAGAGAAACTGCAAATCTTTTTGGGATAATTTCCAGAGGATAATAATATTCACAAGAGACTCCTTTTGCCTTCCTTATCTCAAACTACAGTTTTTCATAAAAGAATGGTATCATAGCTGCCTGTTCCAACAATTGCTTCTGTCATGATGCATTATTGCCAGTGAGCTAAACAATTGAAGTCATAAATCTCTGAGCTTTTAACTATGCTACTACTGCCCAAAGGAGATTTTGTGAGACAGCAGTGGGCTAAAGAGAGTCAAGAGACTAAATGCAAGAGGGTAAAATGGGACAGACAAGCTTCCTTCTAAAACACTGTTTGGATTTTCTTGCAAGAAGAGCATAGCATGAAATAAAGTTCCTTGGCAAGTCTGAAATGAAACAGGGTGCGTTTGCCTCAGTTAATGCCCAACAGACACTGAACTTACTGACATAAAGGAGCAGTTCTGCTCTGCAGTACGCTACCCTGAGAAAAGCATTTAAGCAGGAAATGAAAACTACTGCTTGCTGTCCTGGTGCCCATTGACTTAGCATCTGTTGAGAGTAAAATACAGAGCGCTACTGTCCCTGGCTATTGCTTGCTCACCCTATGAGCACTCCCCTACGCTCACACTTCTGTGCATGGCCTGCAGCCATCCTGCCAAAACCAAAAAATACCTAGTTTTTAACCCCCCGAGAGGGGCCTGCAGTGCTGCTGCTTCTCCCCTCCCTTCCCTCCTGTTCATGAAGAGAAAGCTGGGACAGTATATTGAACTGGAGGAGATGGAGGTCTTTCATTCACAAACTGAAATCCATCCCAGACTACTGGACAACCCAGAGCGCTCTGCGGGGTTGGCTGGAACCCCTCAGCCCTTAAGGGTGCTCATTACCACATATGCACTGCCGTTGCTTGCAGAGGGGCATGAAGGCACAACAAGACAGCCTATAAACTGCTCCAAATAAATATGAATATACAGCAGTCCTTAGCCATTAACTTTCCCAACAGGCTTTGGTATTTCTTTCAAAAATCTGTTGGAAATGAAACCAGCATAAACTCAGGAACACTATCTGATGCAGCCCTGATATCCAAAGTGCATCACTACACTGAGAAATCCTTGTTGATGTGAATACCCATCTTTTCAAATTGTTGTTGTATACTCCATATAAGCTGCAGCATCCTCATATCTCTTGAGAAAAACCTAAGCTGACCATTCTTTCAGATTCTTGTAACACTATTTAAGTATGTTGAGATTCTGCATTTTAATATGAACAGCTGAAATCTCCCCTTAGGTACATAAATGGAATTCCCACTGAAATCAATTAGAGCTGTCTTGAAATCTTACAGAGTACCATAAGCTTTATATCCATTTATATCTTGGATGTAATTGGAGATACATCATGCGAATTGTCTAATGGAATGATGAATCACTTCCACTTCACTATCTGGACAGTTCAGATACTTGATCCACAGCTTTTCACTTGCTGTAACTTTCAGAACTGTAGCATTTCTGTACACCTCCATTTGTATAAATTACTTCAATTTCATGGTGCTAATCCTCTTTTTATTTATTTATTTGAGAGAGAGAGAGAGAGAGAGAGAGAGACTGAGCATTATATGGATTTTCTGCCAAGAAGGAAAGAACTATGGGGAAAAGTTGTATTTTAAGTTTTAACCAAGGCAACTCTTACATAAACTATTTCCACTCTATAATACTACTGAGAGCTTTTTATAGCAAAACAGATTTTATACAGAAATCAGAGAAGTTATGGTTTTTACCTGGGAAGTATTTGCCAGGAAAATGACTACAATGATGAAAATTCAAATTGTTGGAGAGTAGTGCCTGCCCCATCCAAGTCCATAAGAGTTTTTGTCATTGGTTTTTGTGTTGTGCAGGATTTCACCTGTCCATGGAGTGGTACTTCTTGATGATCAATGTAATATTTAGAGCACGTAAGAAAAGAATGGAATGGAAATTTCTGCCAAAATACTCTTTCAAGAGCACCTAGAAACACTGATAAGCGTGTTACAGAATCTGAAATGACTTTCTACTTCCCAGCTATATCTACTTTCTATTAAAAATAGTAAGGATTCCTAGCTTACACAAAGTATGCCAAATTAATTACAAAATATCTTGTCTGAAGCAATTTCTGAGATGTTAATTTCATGCTTTGATATAAACGTTTTCTTGGTTTTATTCATTTTAATTTAGACTGAGGTAAAGTTAAGTTGGGATGGAATACCCATATTTAAGACATCTGGATGGGAGATATAAGTAGAAGTCAGAATCTATCTGTAGCCCTTCTAGACAGCTGGTGCAAAGCATCTTTCTTGATAATGGCAGTGTGAGGAGTCACATAAGCAGGATGTAGTACCCGATCCACGGACAGGAGAAAACACATTTACTGTGTTCCTTTTGTTTCTGCCACAAAGCTAGTTAGCTTCAGCTTTAAATTAGATATTGCCTTCCCAACCACACTTTTAATAGAACTGCCATAAACTTTAATTAAGAGATGATCTGAATGAAACAGAATATTTTCATAGAATAATAGTCTCCTGCTGTCCAATAAGCAAGGCATTTACTGAAATAAGACATATTCAAATCAGAAGATATTGATTATGTGCTATCACAATAAAAGTAGTGTTTCTTTTACCAGGTGATTGATGGTGATGCAGTGATTTTGTTTGATGGATGTCAGTGCTCAGGAGAGACAGTGGTGTCATGTGATGTTACCAAATAACAGATTTCTGAATTGTTCAAATCCTAATTGCCCCTTCTGGGGGTCAGGAATCCAGGAAAAATTTAGAAAATATTTGATGTTTCTTTCACAGAATGGATTTTCCATTAAAAATACCTTATGATTAGGGTACTTCTTAATCAGTGGGTTTATAACTACTTAATTACAATAATTTTAAATTCTTTCAATAAATGCTTCCTAGCAATGAAACAATTTTGCTAATAAAGTATAATAAAGAATAAAGTTTTACATTCATCTGCAGAGTTTCATCCGAGATTCAAACAGTGTTTCTATGAACACAGAATGCACCTGCTACAGGCATCCAGTTGTGCATTTTTGGGTATGGCTTTATTTGTCCATGAGTTTCCTGTTAGGGTTTCTCACATCCCTCTCTCAGGGCTGTGAGAATCTCAGTTATTCCTCAGGAAAGGTGAGGAAATCTGTGTGTGTGTGTACGTAACTGAATCTGCCCTAAATATCATGGTTTATTAGTTTTACAAAGTTTTAGGCCTGTCTGACCTGAACAGAACAATACAATGATATTGGGTAAAAGTATTTAAACAGTTTTATCTTTAATTCTACTTCTTTAATTCATTTGCTGGAGTTTTAGCAGCTGTGGAAAAAAATGTTTGTTTCCTGCAGCCCATTAGATATTATGGAGGGTTGGGAACTTTACAGAAAAAATGAGGAAAGAGAGCTAAGAGCTTTCAGATATTTATTTGGTTGATTCCAAATCCTCTGAGTTTTCAAATGAAATTAGATATAGATATAAATATGAATAAAACATTCTTAGACGATTGAAGACAATCTTTTGCAAAAGATGAGACATAGCAGGTCACAACATTTCAGTCAGCTGTAGATCAGTGCTGTGGGTACTTAATGAAACAGCCCTGCTAAACCCTGTGCTTATATTCCCTAGCGGGTGACCACACGAGGTAAGAGGTTTTGAAGATCTCCAGAGGCAGATCTTTTCTGGCAAGCTGAGGCATCTAATGAAAGACAACCCCCCAGTCTGAGGGCCTTAAAATGAGTCTAGGTTTTCCTATTGATTATACAGGATAGTGCTTTAGCCAGACAGACCTAGTGAAGAACTACACTGAAGACAAAGAATTGGTCCCTACCTTGCGTGGCCCTTTTGACCAACTCTTGCACCCCTCCTGCTCCTGCTGCAAGGACAGAATAACAGGGTGCATTAGCTAGTGTTTTGTCTTTCACCAAGCATTTTCTTGCTATGTGTCTTGCTTTCCATGTCTGTCTGGTACTGCTCTGGTATTGACCCCAGCGAGTGCAGGGCTGTGTTGTCACCTTCTAGCTATGCCATAGTGAGATATGGGGATATACTGAAATTTGGCCATGAAATGAGGAGGCAGGATATGAGGGAGGATGAATACAGGACTTCCTTTCTGCTTTTAAACCTATCTTTGTTCTCTTGCTCAGTGAGAAGGAGTAACCTTGGCATTTCAGAGCCTCAGGGCAGTGCATATTTTACCTCCCCCCTTCCTGGCTCCTGCAGCAGCATCTGTAAAGATGCTGCCAGCCTGTGCTGGGGGCTCGGGCAGCAGCCTGTCCCCACAAATCCCCCAGCCATCATCCTCAGCCTGCTCCTTTCATCCACAGCGGAAAGGCAAAGCAGCTCTCCATGTCTCAGAGGGAGAAGCTGAGCCCTCTCCCTTCTCCACGGCTCCTGCCTGGGCAGGGACCCTCGCTGGTCCCACCACATCCTATAGTGCTGGCGGGGAGCAGCGAGGCACTTGTGGGGCTCCCGCCGGGGGCCCGACAGCCAGGCGGGCTCTGGGGGGGGCTGCAAGTCTCTGCATGGGGGCACAAATGTTTCCCGGCTTCCTGTCGTTCCCATCATGATCAGTGCCTGCCCCCAGGGCTGCCGCTGCTCCCTCCCCAGCCTCTCCACACTGCAGGCACAGCTTGTCCCTCATTTGAATAAAACCATCATCAAAACCATTCGGTTGAGTCAGCTATTAAACCACTCAATTCCAAAATCCATACCATGGGTGATTTAGAAAGGACAATTAAAAAGCCAGGGAATGGTCTCTATGTTTTTTTTTATTGTGAACTTCATCAGCTCGGAGTGCTGCTTGCCATCAGCTTTGCTAATAAAAGTCTTGATACACAAATTGAAATAGTGTTTTATATGTGCCTGCTTTGCTTCCCCTCCTCTAGCCCAGTCTGTCAGAAAATGCTTTCTTGGTTATAAATCACTCTTTTATTTTATTTTTTTCTGACGGCTGATTTAGGGCCAGATTAAGAGCAGCCACGACATAAGCGACAGAGAGAGAAGGCGATGAAACAGCCACCCAGTGTGAGTCGTGTGGCTCCTCGCAGCTGGGTGCAAGGCTGGCCTGGGCTGTGTTGTGAGCTTAGCACCCTTCTCCTGGTCAAAGTCGGGGCTGGGGAACGAGCCAGCCCCATCAGAGCTCTGCTACTGCAATGACAACTGCTGAACGCAAACCCTCCTTGGGATGAGGAGCGAGGCTTCAGTCTCACCCCTATCAGTCTACGACAGTGGGACCTACACCTGCAGTTACAATGGGCAAAACTTTGCTGTAGTATCTATTAATTCCAGATTAAGAAAACTGACAGGTGAGTGACTAAAACTATACAAAGCTCAAAGCAGGATTAATCTGAATCACAGAATCACAGCAAGCAAAGACTTTTCAGATGCTTAATGAAATTAATTTATGTTCTTATGTTGTCCCCCTGGCTGCACAAGAAGGAAGCTAGTATCACACCGAGGTTCCTTTTCATAGACAGTCTGCGTGAACCTTGCTTGTTCGCATCCGGCGGTGTCTGAACAAGAACCTGGCCCAGATTGTTCATTCTGCCTTTCCATCTCTGCTGGTGGGTCAAACTGCTCCGGGAAAAGAGCTCTCTGAGAGCTCCTCATATTCAGCCTAAAGCAGAGAGACTCTGACATGCTAGGAACTTGGATGGAGCTCAACTTCCCTTTTGATGAAAAAAATCCAGGCAAACGCACGACTGAAAACCTACCCCTCTCTTCCCAGGTGAAACAGAGGGCGCGTTGGAGCGGGACACGGGCAGGGCTCTGCCCTCACTGCCGGGGCGAGTGGTGTGGCAGTGCTGGAGCAGCAGGGGTGGGAGCTGCCTCTTTCAGACATCAGCATCACACCTGAGGCAAAACTTAGCAGACAGAAGTCCCCACAGAGAGTTAATCTAGCCCACGGCAGAGACCCCTGACCACGCTGCACCCAGTGTGTGGGCTGTGAAGACACTTCCTCCCGTGTTCTTCTCCCTGACGATTCGCCATCCCAGACAGCTGCCAAGGCAGGGCTCCTTGCTGGATAGCATTAACAGAGGTGTGTTTCCTTGCAGTTTCTACAAACGTCTGGTTTTCTCCTTCTCTCCCTTTTCCTTTTCCTGTTGGCGCTACATCCTAAACGCCTAACCTCTTACACACATGCACATTTTTTCCCCCTTGCTGGGAGGTGCCGCACAATGAAATCCATGTAGTGAGAGTTGGGTTTGCTGTATGTTGGAGCAGCGCATATGCTAGCCAGTTTTCTCACCCACACCCCTCTCCGTGGGATTTCTCAGCACACTTGCTTCCCAGCTCCCGCACTCAACATGTGGTGCAAAGTGTAGTGGAATATCCGGGTCTGAGGCCCCGCAGTGTACATGAGGACTCTTTCTGACTTGTATTAATATTACTGCCAGTGAAATCTGTGGCATTTTGATTGCTTTGGAGCTCCAGTCCTGAAACGCCTTTCTCTCTGCTTGCCCATATGAGTCTCCTTCCAGCTTTTTGTCTTCATATGAAAGAGAGGGCAAAAAAAAATCTTTTGATGTTTTTGAGAATATTGCAAGATATTCTCAAGAAAACACTGTTTCATTTGCTCAGGCTCTTGTTCATACAGGCTTTCATGACTTCCAGGATTGACTATTTTAATTTGTTCCTGGTGGTGTTCCAGATTGTTTGCTAAACTGGCTGCAGATGGTTTTGAATGTTGCTGCTGCCAGAATTGTTACTAGGACTTGATCTACAGATCATATTTCTCCAGTCTCACGTTCCCTCTACCCTGGTGCCTGTTAAGCAGCATATGGCTTTAAAATTCCTTTACTGACTTATAAAGCTTGCAGTGGCCCTGATTCTCTTTACCTTCCTGACCTTTTAACTCTTTAGACTTTGAGTTAGGCTAACAGTTTGTCTGATGTAAGCTCCACTGACAGTTCAGAACCAGCATTCAGAAACCAATGATGAGTATGGCTTGGGGTTTTGCTCCTTGTCATGCTTTTCCACAGCTTCAGTGAAGTGGAAGGAGTGTTGCTGTTGTTTTTTTTTTCTGCTTTGGTTGCCTAATATTCAAATAATTATCCCAAGCTTTATACTAAGCTTTTCTACATAGATGTACACACAGACACAGGCACACACGAAGCCAACATATAGGCAGTACACTGCTCCCTTAAAATTAAAAAATACAAAGTTTGATTGCCTGCTGATGTACAAAAGAAGTGGTCTAATAAATCCTGGAGAGACAATTCCCAGCTACCCTGTGCGAAGAGGGAGAGGTCCTTGTATGTGCATGGCATGAAAAAATCAGGAACACCACCTTCTACTTGTGTGCCCTTCAAACACTCTGAGTACCGAAAGCTCAGGAATATCACTTATAGCTAATTCTGTATAATTGCTTTATATCAGCATTGTGCCATCTGAGCTGAAAAGCAGCTATTCAAAAAGATTACCTTGCCCAGGTATATTTAGTCGCAGAGTGTTTTGTTCCCCCCCCAGTAGTGACCTAGACCCTGGTGCTTGTTTCCACCCTTGTCAGATGCAGAACCAAGGACCCCAGAAGGGAGTTGGACTGTTCACCTGGAACTGTGTGTGCTCATAGAGCTTCCATTAACAATTGTACTCCACAAATGTACAGTGGCTGAAATTTTTTATTTGCTGAAATCTGTGGGAATTTTTTGGGTGGCTTTGTAACAGCCAAGACTTTAAGGAGTGAGATTTAGAAGCAGCTTGTGTAGCTAAGGTTGGCAAGTGCATGGAAAGTGCTCTTGTTATCAGTAACCTAGGCCAGGATTGCTCCAGGGAGCACTGAGATTTAATCAGGGGGTATCATAATCTTAGGGCCCCCTTCCAGAGATGAGCCACTCTCCAAGCCAAACCACTGGCATTTGTTCTTCAGGGGTTAAACCAGGGTGGATTCCAGTCCTCTTTCTAGCTGTGAGCCCCTCTAGAGCTCTGAGGTTTTTGTCCCCATTTAGAAGGACTTAAAAGTGATCCTGCCTGCTCCCACCTAAACCTGCAAAATCAGAGCAAGAACCCCAGTGCATTTCACTCCTCTGCCTTCACTGACCGTAATGCAGTTATTTCCGAGATGATACATAAGAGTTTCTGTGATCCGAGTAGCTCTGGTTTTACAGATCTCTTTTTCTTCTTAGTCTCTTCAATCTGATTCTCTTGATGATCTCCTAATCTTTTGCACTTATTCCTTGTATTCCGTCTTTCTATAGACTCTCTTCTGTTCCACTTTCCAGCCAGCCTTCCCTATGGAAATCTTTCCTAGCCTTTTTACTTCTGTTACTCTTCTGGAGTTGACCATTGTTACATATATGTGTGTATATATCTATATCTATAAATATATACATAAATATGTAAAAAATATATATAATACAAAATATGAATATCATGTTGAAATTTATTTTTTTAAAAATGAAAACTTTGACTAGGAAAAACAGGGGAAAAAAGAAGAAAAATGAAAAAAATAGAAAATTCTGAAAACTTATCTCCACTGTCCTTTAATTTGACTACATTCTGGCTGTTTTGCTTTTGTATTGTTCTGTCAAAAAAATTGGGGAAGAGAGGGAAGAATGAATGGACACATCACCACTTCTTCATAATAATCCTTCTCTCAAGAGAATTACATGTATTACAGAAAAAGAAGTCAAAGTTCAGATTAGTTTTTGGAGCATAGAATATATTAGGTTTATTCCTGTATGGTAAATTTGTCAAAGGAGAATTGTAGTACTTTATAAATAGTTAGAATGCCCTAGTAAAGTTTATGAAGTATATGGAAAGGAGCTGTAAGGGAATATAAGACATAGGACATAGAAATTCATTAAAGTTCGTGACAATTTACTGTTATGATGGTGAAACCAAATGACTTATACTGTCCCCAAGTATACAAGCAGGTCAGCCTGTAGAAATTTGGAGTTATTTTTCTCCTGTGTGTGCACTGGTAAAGCTAATATGAGAACATGGCACACAAGTCTACAACCAGCTTTTTAAACAAGATGTTGACCAATTGGAAAAAAAGAATAAAGGAAAACAGCCAAAAAAAATTAACAAAATTATTTGAGAGCTAGGGAAGTTACTTTGCCTTCACAAACTTAAAGCTCAGTGTGCTTATTCGAGTGAAAAGATGGATGTTGAAGTAATCTTTAATCCAACAAGAGTTACAGCTGGAAGCTCTGGACAGAGGAAGTCAGAAGAAAACATCAAATGTGCTCTGAGTGGCAAGGACAACTAACTGCTGCAACA
>VXAA01003228.1:96680-135058 GCA_013399115.1 Anseranas semipalmata
CAACTGATATTGCCCAAACAAGTCTGAATGCTTTTTTTACTAAACATAAGTTTTACTTTAGTCACACATGTTACTGTGTTCACTCAGTATGTGAAGCCTGGATAAAATGTTGGCCATCTTGGCCTTAAACTTTAGCAGTCTGGGAGATGACTTACTGGGTCCGGCCAGGTTTCTGCCACCCTTGCTTCACACATAAAGGTGGAACAACAACCCTGAGGGATTATTTCTATTTGCTTTTAAAAGGAGGAAGACAATGAATATCAATCTTTTTATAGAACAAGTTAAAATGCATTTCAGCAGATCCTTTCTTTTTTTTTTTTTTTGATTGAAGTGCCTTAACAGTTCCAAATAAAAATATCTGATTTTGGTTTGTTGACTTGAACTAAAATGTTATCCTTACAAGCTCCTCTGATTCCTCATGGGAACTGTAGCTCAGATGCAGAGTTCCCATTTGTCCACTGTGGTTTGGGGTCTCCAGCTGAACTGGATCTTGTCTGACGTTTCAGCTTCAGCAATGTCTATGGCATAGCTCAGTCAAGGAAGCTTTGGCAAAAAGAAGAACTGGGGCAAGCGTTATCTGAACTAAACTCCCATAAGGTATTGCTATGACTTCTGTGACCGTGAAGTAAAGTCTAACTGATCCGGTCTGAAATGTTTTAACTAACCAAAACATTTCCCTTGGAGTCAATGTTGCACAGTGAAGACTCAGAAACCTCAAGGAATATTAATATTTCCTCAAAGTAAAGTTCAGTTTTGGAGAAAATGCATTTTCTATGAGAAAGCATTCATGGAAATTTCCTGACTAGTTTTATTTAAGAACAAGAGAACTAGCTCTTAATTGAAAGGGGGAGCGTGCCAAATATTAACACCCCCAGGGACAGCAGAACTGATTAAATACGTGTCTAGTGTTCTGTTTTTAATCCAAGGGAAACTACATCAACGACATACATGTTGTTTTAAGTTTTTTCTCATTTTTATGAAAAAGTGTCTAAGTAAAACAGCATGTTCTTTATACTGGGGTTCCATTCCCTCGGGTTACTCTCATCGTGCTCACGGCTGCTCTTTTCTCTGCACAAGCAGACATGCCAGAAACATGAGGGCTAGGAGCAACAATGAAGAAAACACTGAAGTGGTCCTTGTGCATGCCTGACTAGCTGCTGTTGTGAGCCATGGTGATCTCGAGACCTGAGCTCTCTTGCGTGGGCATGATGATAGTTGCCATTGACTTACCACATGGTGCTCACTTTTACCCTCTTACAGTAGTGGCTGTGGCACTGAAACCCTCAGGGCATGCTGAGACCACCGTCGCCCTCAGTGATGTATACCTTCCTGAAGCCACAGCTGTTACAAACAGCCCCACGTGGTGGCTAAAATAGCTGAAGTGGGATGCTAAAAGTGGCAAAGTCTTGCTGCTACTGACAGAACTGTAAAATGCAGATTTTCATTGAAAGTATTATTTTGGCCCCTGTTCAATCACTCAAAGCAGGCTCTGCTACTTAAGCACCTCTAGATCCGGATGCAGGGCAAACTGCAGTCTTTTTCTTAAAAGACTTGCAATGATGTAAATCAGATATTCTTTTTCTGGTGTAAGGAAGCTTCAGTGCAAGAGTGATTTTGCCCCTTAACTGCACACAGATTTGACTGGTGTGAGGTAGTTTGTAGGACTTGTATATGGTTCAGAAACTTGTAGAGTTCACTAATGTATGACACGAGATTTCAAGGAGACCTTGAACTCTGCTTGCTGAGACACTGCTAGTGCCTCTTATATTTCTGGTTTAGTAAATATCACCTTTTCAGATATATTTTCCTTTAACTGTATATATAAAGCTATACAGAAGGAAGTATGACAAATATTCTCTTTTTAACAAAAAGGTCTTCATTAAAGCCTATACCTGAATATCTTAAGGACTTCCTTGTAAAACTAGGTGTTACCAGATAATAATCACTGCTGGACAGACACATTAAATTAAAATATGGTAGATAGCCTATGAAAATCATTCTGATCTTCTGTCAACACTTACTGCTTGTGTATCCACCAACTGCACCATTAGAGAGTCATCAAAAGATCTTAGCTCCTGCTATACCAGATCTACCTGTTCCAGAAAATGTGTCATTGATCAATATACTTTAACAATGACGAAAATGTAAAGATGTGGAGCTATTGAGACTACTCTTAATACTGAATTAACCTTAACCGAGGCTTTCAAATTACCACTGCCAAGAGGAGAAAGCAAACATCTTGGTTTTTATCCCTTGACTTACAATCATTGTTGCATGTGCTGAGAGGCACAATGTGCCATCTCCAAAAGCAAATCCACATCTCTGTAGCACAGACCTTTAACTCCTTGACAGTGATCAGATGGTCTATTGCAATACAATGAGGTGACTTAAAGAGATATGGATCAGAGTCAAGATAGCTTGAGTAGCTCTAGCTCCTCAATGGTTTTAAATCTGTAAGATGGGTTATAGCAATGTTATTGTGATAACCATAATATCAGCTGTCTTAGTGCTCATTAAGTCACAGCAAACTGCATGATTATTCTGGAAATATGTTGCATATTTATACGTATGTATGTTCATTTACACTTTTTTAAAATTGATATGATGTCCAGCTGACATAAATCTGGGTACAGTGCTCTTCACTGGTACTTATTTCCCAGAAAGGCTGATGGTTAATAGTAACTCTGGCAAATGTATTTGCATAGGTAACTTTAAGGCTGAAAGTCGTCTTTATCATCTGAAGTGTAAAATACCTTTCAAGAAAGAAAATGTCTCATCCAAAAGTCACATGTTAAAGCAGTCAAAGGTCAGACCCGAACCTCTTTTACAGTACAGAAATGCAGAGCTGAGGTCACATTAAAACACAGTCCTGTTCTGTAGACAACATCCTGAAAAAAAAGCAGAAATTTGGAGGAAAAGTCATCCATCCATAACAAGCAGGTTCTTCTCATCAGTGAACACAAAACCAGAGAAGCAGAAAAGACCAGCAAAGCATTAGTTTACTTTTAACTCTAATATGTGGATGACTAATTGGAGAACACTGTGTGACAGTCAGCAACAAATGCTCAATGTTTGTGTCAAGTAATCCAGTGAAATGGTCAAAGACAAGCCAAATCATTTACAGGAGGCTTTCAGTGTGGCAAAGAGTTTCAGAGCAGCTTTGCCAATACACAGCTAAGCTCTGTTAAAGATGTATGTAACTGATTCTCAGTGGCTGGTCCTGGTCTCCCCATACAAGAGTAGTGACCGTGTCTGCCTGCATAAAAGCACTAGGCTTGCTCCCTACATTTCCTGGCTGCTGCTGTCTTTCAAATGGTTAGGAATATGGAGCTAGACAAGCCCCTCAGGATGTCAAATAGTCTCTAGCAATTAAATGCATTATGCATTTCCTTTCATGAAGGAACCTTTAAAATATGATACAGAATGAATAAATCTTGACATCACTATAAATTAAAGGTGGGAAAAGAAGGGAAACCTATTGAATAGCAATGTTAGAAGAAATGTAAACATAACAGTTCTCTGCAGTGTGATGTGGACGGGTAGTACATCTCCAATCTGCAGTGCTGAAGACATGCCTAAGGGAGGAAGCGGAAGAGCTGCAGTGATTGACACTTGTTACCAGAACTGCTCCTGGATTAGATTAGGACTGTCACATATGTGACAGGGGTTTCCTGGCCAGAAATATGTGTGCATGCACCACCCAGACAGCCTACACATGCACTGGAAGTGCATCCCATCCTCAGCATATCTGATGTACTGTGCATGTGCTGTGCAGCTGTGCATGCATAGTTAGTCAGATGGATCCAGTACACATTGCGTTTACACTGTCATCTGTACAGTCTATAAACTACTGGGGGAATCTCATATGGCACATGTACACAATGTAGGATTTCTGGTTGGTTTTGGACTTCCTACATCCTAAGATTCAGCATGGGGGTAAACAGAGGACAGGCCTGGGACAACCCAGACAAATGGAGAACGTTCTTTCCTGCATATGTTTTACCCAAAAGGTGATTTTGTAGAACTTGGAAGATGTCTGTTGTGCATTTACAGATTGTGACACAGACAGCTTGAGCAAAACCAATGCTTTGTTCATGTAGTTAAAAAAAGTGTTTAATACACAGCTCCTGGACCGAGCTGAGAATGAAATAATATCAAAGCAAAAATGCACCATTCAAGCAATGCAACATAGCTCCCAGATGCATAAACCTTTGGAGTAAAATAAAAGCACATGATCCCCATTCATAAAAGCAGCCTTTGGTGGCATTTGCTCTGCCTTTGACTTGCAAACATTCGAGTGTGAAAGCTTTTGTTCATGAGGATATCTGCAGGATTGTGAATACTCCTACACATACACTACTGGTAAAAAGCATATATGTATGCAAGCCTCTGTAAATAGGTATCTGCTACAGTGAGTATCTTGAATGCTTCTCTTCATTTCAGGAGTCAGGAAGGGGAGATTATATGATTTTGATGACCAAATGCAGAGGTGGTAGAACAGAGCAGATAAGCAGTTCATATGATAAACAGTTCATATATTCAGAATTATTTGATGAAATGTGTGAAAATCAGTTCTGTGTTTTGATAAAGCTGTGTCTGGTAAAGAGAATATAATGGAGATGACGGTCACTGTGATAGCTGTGCACAGTTTCAGTAGTGTGTAAGTTAACATTTTACTGTGCGCAAGAAAAGATAGTTGAAAGATTTACATAAAGGAAATTTAGAATAAAAATGCAGTGAGCATTTTTGCCAATAACAGAACCCCTTGCAGAATGTTTCTCTCCCTTGTCATTTCGATTCAAGTCCTAAATGTTATTCACTGACACGCAAACTAACAATGACATTTTAAAGCTTGCACAGTGCACATGCATCCAGCTCCCCTAGGAAAAGTCAGGCAAACACCTGACGCCTGCTGGGAATTTCGCTGTGGGTGCCAGACAGCTGCTGCCCATCAGTGTTTCCAGGTGTGCTTATTCGGTTGGGAGGTCGCTCCAGCTGCAGACACAATCATAGCAGGGACCCAGGCAGGCTGGAGAGACAGAGGACATGCTCAGATTTTGCTGCTTGGACTGCTTTGGTTTTGCCCTGATTTAGAGCACCTGGCTTGTTGCAGGATGCAGATGTTTGCTCTGTTGCCCAAGAACCAGCACTTCATTCCCTTTATAATGAGCACTGTGACCTGGGGGAGTTATTAAATCTTTGGTTCAAAAGAGTCTAGTTTTCCTCTCTTTTTGTTTCTCATCTGACAGTCTAAAGTTCACAAACAGATTAGTGGAAGGAGTACATAGAAATTAAAAACTTAATTTTCAAACTCCTCTGAGTCAAATCTAATTGACAATTTGAATTATAGCCTGCGCTGTTCTTTGTTTCATTTTACTTTGGGGAAATCCCTGGTTATAGTTTTGCTTTGTCCTTTACTATAATTTTAGAAGCCCATATTTAAAAATTATTCTGAAGCAACTTCTAGAGTCTGAAGCAATTTTAGGACTACCGCAGAGCTGGTGTGAGACAAGGCAATATTCAAAATTGAAGAGATTATACCTTACTCAGGAGACTAAGTACCTTTTTTAAGACCATCAATTTAATTAAAAAACACAGGCACTATATTAGCAGCAAGCTTATGGATCACCATATGCCAGTCAAACATAATGAAATACATGCAAATGTTAGATGGCATATTCTTTTGTCTCTGAAATTAGCAATCTCAGTGAATACTCTCTATGCCATGTGGGGGGATTTACTTATTTGTTTGGCTTTATATATAGAAAAAAAAGTGCCTATCCAAGTGTGTACCTTTTGAGTGATAAGAAAGGTTATAAGTAATCCATTGGCAACAATACTTTCTTTATAGCTCATGGTTTGGCATTCACACCTTCCATCAGGGATGTCTGCATTCTGCACAGCATTTACATTGAGTTGAGATGCCCCCTTTTCTATAAATATGCTTTTGCCTTTGGAGGTTATTTGCATTGAAGGGGAAAAAGTCATGAAACTGAAGCCGTGGAGAAAATCACTTATGCTCAAGAAACACATTTCAACCTTTCTGTATGAACAGGTTTGTTTTCTTTTCCAACTTCATTCTGCATCATTGTCACCCATCCGCTCGGCCATTTGTACTTGGGAAGTCAGGGGACAGGAGAACATTTGCTCTTTGTATTGCTGCCACCATCAAGAGCTGTAGCGGAAACTGGGGAGCCGTTACATAACAGTTCCCATGACTTTGTGTCCCTGGGAATCTTAGTAAAAGCAAACTAAATGTAAGTAAGGGACAACCTCACAACTGAGAAACTTGCAAATGACACAAAATATATTGGAGGAAAAATCCAGTGTGTGAATCTGATATGATGAAAACCACAGAAATTATCTTTCTGAAACATATGTCTAAAAACAAAATAGACTCTTAAGACAAGTTCTTAAGGGTGTCACCAGTATATGACATTAAGTTTATGCCAGGAGGAAGGAATTCTGCAGTTCTTTTCTCCTATGGAAATATGATTTTAATACCATTGCAAGGTCTTCATGGAGTTCTGTTGGCATTATTTTGGGTACATTATCTTAAATTGTTGCAGCTCTGTCTAAAGACATTATTTCTATCAGTACAGGATTGACAGAAGTTTTATAATGATCAAAGAAATATAGCTTAAAAGGGTCTCATGTAAGGAAATTACCTTTTAAATCAATATATCAGAATGACTTCCTTTTTCTTTGCTCAATTATTACACTTGTGAGTGCTCTCAGCTTAGCCTGGAGATATGCCATCCCATTCTGTTTAAGGTGAATTCTTTCAAATACATTCTGGGAACAGTGGTAATCAAAGTATTTGCAAAGATGATAAGTCCTAAAGGAACTTATGAGGGAAAGGGCTAGATTCTAGTTCTGATGTGACTTTCTTTTTCAAGTCTGAAAAAGCCAGAGAATTCCACACAAAAACCACTTTTCACGTATATTTCAAAACTATTATTTAAATATTTAAAAATAGTTCTAGTGCATTTTGGTTAGCGTTTAGCTGAACATAAAATATCACATTTGTTAAATGTCTTCAATATGCTGACAGCTGTAATCTAATGTATACAGAAAGTTTATTGCATTTGCAAAGTGTTATTTGGGGCTATCTAATCAATAATTTTTTTCATGGTGAAAATTTGTGTTGTTCTTAAGTCATATCGAAAAAGAGAAATGACATCTGTGGAGTAATGACAAAATATACACTTTTCCCACAGTTGAACCACAGGATGTCACTGTTTCTCTTTCCCAAGAAACGAGCTTCACATGTGAAAGTAGACCAGATTCCTCTTCAAATGACAAAAATGCACAGAAATAACATAAAAAAACCATAGAAATTAAGTCAGACATTTCCTTTTGTATGTGTGAGTCAACCTAGGCAATGTGTTGCCTATGTAGAATAACAATTTAATATTCAATTCAGTCTCATAATGTACCAAGATTTATATATTTTTGGTACATCCCTCCAGACAGAACTGACACATATCAATATGTCCCATATTGCATAAAGAGTCAGGCAGAGCTGAACAGAGTTCAAAATAAAGTTAATGTAAGACATGAAAACTTCTTGTAGCCTTCCCTATTTAGCACTGAATATTTCGAAAACTTAGCACCTTCACTACCACAAAGCTGGATCTTGACAAACACATGCTGTTTCTTGAGACTTAGTATGATCCCTCTTCAGGAGCATTGGTTGCCTTCATAAGGGTTGTCCCATCCAAGATGTCCCAGTGAGATGCTCGAAACTGACTTAGAGAGGCTTCAAGAGGTCAGTGAGCTTCAGGCACTGTTTTTCAGCAGGCCCCCATGGCATTGCAGAAAAGGTCCTTTTTGCACAGTCATTTTGATGTTTTCTTTTACGCATGGAAGTCTCTCTTCATTGTGGTGCATAGGGGAAGTCCCTTCCTCCTTCCAAACCTCCTTCCAAAGTACCTCGTTCAGAACTCCAGTAATGTCGATCTACCAATTCACACAAGCAATGCTATTTATTTACTTACTGTTGGCTGTTGATTCCACTTTTAGCTTTCTTGGGCTTTCTAGGGCAGGAATGTTGGTCCATCTGAATTTCTTCTCTGTCCTGAACACACTGCTTGCAGGTGATAAATAATGAAAACACTGTGTTATTGTCAGCATCATCTAGATTCTTCTCATAGTCTAAGGTCTAGTGGCACAGGTTTTAAGAAATATTGTGTGTAGGAGATGACTACTCCCTGCTTTTTTTGGAGTGGCTTGTGTAAAATAGAAGCATTCTGGCACACTTTACTCACCTCTCTGATTTCTCTCCTCTTCTTCTCACAGCTTCAGTGAAAGGGACTCTTCTATTTTCATTCTTTTTGTGGGATGACATATGAAATATAAGGAAAACGTGTAGGAAGGTTCTTCACAATTGCCAATTTTGTCCCTGCAGCCCACTGAGATCTCAAACTGAATCACACCCCATCTTCTACATGTCTGAAATAATTCCTATGTTATTCTTTAAAATGGCAGCCAGGAGTCAGTGGGAGGTGGGTGCAGTGACATGAAACAGAAGAGAGTGCAGTACCTGAGGAAATCTTTTTTATAAAGTCAAGGACTAGATCATCTGACATCTCTCTCTAAAGTCTAAAAATTCATATCACTGAAGAGCTCCTAAAAATAATTATGCTTTTAATCTTCATTATAAACAATGAGGGTACTTTGCATGAATCAGTCTCACTAGTTCTCTTTCCAAAAAGGAAAGGAGCTAGCAGTCTGGGGTGAGGGATTGTGTGGTGGTTAGCGAGACATATGGTGTGCAGCATAAGGACCATACTGGATGCAACTGAAGGCAGTAGCAGAATTCCCACCCACATCAGTGGATCCAAAGCTGGCCCATAAACACTTTCTTTATTTGACAACCATAGTATAAATGACTTTACATTTTATAAATGGACCTGAAAGAGGAATTATGAATGCCATTGAGCTTGCCCATGCCAATGGCATCCTTGTTGCCATAGGAACTAATGTACTTGAAAGGTGGGACAAATGTATGGAAATTAAGAAGGGCTTGTAGGACAGGTACCTAAATAAAATACATGGTGACAAGCACTTCCTAGAAAAATTTCCACTCTGTTTTTAAGAATATTTAGCTGAATTAAACAAGGCTCTCCATAGGCTGGAGGATAGGGTTGTGATGCTTTATCTATTGATATGAGGTGGCCGGATGACAAGTTTGTTCCCTGAGTTAGTCAGTCCCCAACTGGAGTGAGAACTGCCTCCAAACATTAGCCTGTGCTACACAGTGCAGACAGGCACATCTTCAATCGCATCGGTCAGGCAAGGATGAGAAGCAACAGAAAGGAAGGTGCAGCAGCATGGATATCTGCATAGTCTACAGCTAAAATCTGTTCTTGTATAACAGAATGTAAGCCTTGCTTTTCACTGCAATATTACTGATACTGGTCAAAACATGGTGTCTTTGCTGCAGTCATACCTTTGGGTGCAGTTTTAAGTTGCGCTATGAAAACAATTTCATTGGAGCTTCTCTGTAGAGTGTATGTAGATACACTGCTGGCAGAATATGCAATCAAACATACCAGCATCCCTAATTCACATCAGACAGTGGAGTTATGACAGTAATATTTTTTGCCTTTTCCAGACCATGTGTCAAATTTTACTTTGCTCTGAATGAAAGGAGAGTTTTCTTCAGAATAAATGATGGGGGAGATCCTATTAGATAGAAGACAGGACACCACAGGGAGAGTGAAGGGGTTACAAAGCTCTCTGGTGTCTTCATTTTAGTTGTATTGAGTTTTTTTTCTAATTTCTATTTCATTTTAAATGAATAAAAATAATTTGTAGGCCTTAGGACCCTCAGGGATACTGAAGCCTGCAGCAAATTTAAGCATACTTACCACTTCAAAGTGAGCTGGGCTTTCTCTTACAGCAGACTAGTTAGCATTGCAGAGGGAAAAAATCCAGGATATTTCTCACCGGAGATGAGTGTAGAGGAAATGTACTTGGCTTCCAGCAGAAATAAGGTGTTTTTGAACTGGTACTTTTTTTATATAGGGTTGTTCCCTTTAATATCTTCTCAGTCCTCTGCTGTCCAGACAGTCATAGCTTCAATCAATACTGAGCTGCAACATTCAAAATCTCTCCAAATTTAGGCAGATGAACACTGTGAAGGCTTCCAGACCCTGTGAGTTCTGGTTTTAGTAATTTAAGGGATTTGTGGAAAGCTGTAAAATTCTGATTTGAAGGTAGAATTATTACAGTTTTTTAACAGGTTATGGCTGCACTAGCAGATCCCAGCAGAGATTTGTGCCCAGCTGTGCTGCGTACCTCTCTGGGGTCAGATGATAGTGCATGTGAGGTCTTCCTAAATACAAGTTTGGATGAAAACCTGAAATTGAACTCATAGTCTAGCTGATAATGATGACTGGAAAAAACATTTCATGGGGTTTTAAATGGCAGAAATGGTAGGGCCAATCCCCCTTTTGTGCAGCTGGAGCAGTTGCACTGACCCTTGCAGGCCACAGGTGTTTGACTGCTGTCTCCCTGGGGAGTTCTGCCAGACATTGCAAGACAGAAAATTTGTTTGGCACTGGCAACATGTTGGCAGTTCCCAGTGTCAGAGACTTGGTAGCCTGTGTACCTCAGGCACTTCCAGGATAAAGCAGCAAATGAGCGAAGCAAGTCTAAAGGAGTTAGAGGTACATGCCAAGTCCCCTCAAGATTCTAGCTATAAATGAAAATTTCACAAAGATTCTTTCCCAGCTTCTCTTTCTCCAACATCGAGACTATATTGGATGAGTAAACACTGTCCTAAGAAAAACAGTTTCCTGTTTAAATCTGCCTGAACTTTTTAAAAATGCTATTTCTATTGCATTGAATGAGATCAGTTCTAAATTTGGAACAATTAGCAAGGAGAACACAGTGAACGCCTTGGTTCACTTCAAAACCCATGGTGAAGCCACATCAACAGTTTCTCATAATTCTCAGAAGCACACAGGGTACATTTCTGAAGATCAGAACTTCACAGGCTTCCTGAAATAAACACAGTGCAGAAGAGAAGGGGATCAAATGGGTGGCTGGAGACTAATGTCCTTCTTGCTTAAGTTAGCAGATCTCATTATGATTTTGCATAACCTTCAGCTAACTCTGAACAAAGTCCAGCACTCAGTGATATTGTTCTCATTCATTTTATGAGCTAGATCTCCATAGGCTCATAAAACAAGGACTGGATAATGCTTATTTCATTTTTCTAGTACAAATGTAAAAGAAAATACATCTAGTATTCCAGGTTTCTTTGTCATAAATCTAAAATAAAACCAACCCAAAACGCAAATAATTTCAGCTGTCACTAAAAATATCTTTCCTTCATTCTCTCAAGGCCTTCTCTGCAACAACTCCCCAAGACTTTAAAAGGAAATACTACAGTGGCAAGATCATTAAAACTTCTTCTTTTTTTTTCTTTTTTTTTTTTTTCCTCCACCAAGTGGAAGAAGCAGGTTCAAAGGCGAAGGCTTCCCACAGAGAACAAATTATTCAGTGAACATCAGAACTACTGCAGTCTGGATTTCTACTAAGCTGTGTTTTGAGGTTTACTGTAGTGTCTGAGAAGGTGTTATTTTGATTGATATTTGAGGTAAAACTGTTTTTGATGGTTTGTTTATTTGTTTGTTTCCCTTTTCTCCCTGTAGTAAGAGAATCATGAAGTCCCTCTCTGTAGTAGATTCTCTGGATGCTTTCGTGTCAGTGTATTGTAGGATCTCTCCCTCCTTAACCAGTCAGATTCTTTAAAGATGTTAATTACCTTTGAAACCTCTACTTCTGTGATAAATTTGATTGAAATAATCCAGAAGGTTCTAAAACCTTGGCATAAGTGTGGGAAGATAGAAACGTAAAACACCTGTATACTCTAATGCAGGAACCCTGATTTTTTAATTATCACAGAATCACAGAACCATTTAGGTTGGAAAAGACCTCCAAGATCACCCAGTCCAGCCTATAACCTAACATTACCAAGTCCTCCACTAAACCATATCACTAAGCTCTACATCTACACGTCTTTTGAATACCTCCAGGGATGGTGACTCCACCACTTCCCTGGGCAGCCTGTTCCAATGCCTCACAACCCTCTCAGTAAAGAATTTTTTTCCTAATATCTAACCTAAACCTCCCCTGGTGCAACATAAGCCCATATCCCCTTCTAAGTGACAAGGACTGTCCAGTTTCTGCTGATTGTAGCTCTGGCAGTATCCTACAGACGTGGGATCCCCATGTACAACAAGCAGTATCACTGTGTCACAGTTTGACGAGCTATCCAGATACAAAATGAGATGTAGCTTGCAGGCAGGATTGTTTTACACAGGAAGCCAAGTTTGCTCTCACTGTCATTCACTTCCTTTGCCCAGTTGTGATACCAAAGCTGACTTCAAAGTTAGCTCTGTCAGGGTTTCCATCACCCGATCTTCCCTGGACTAAATGGTTTCCTTTCCCATCTGGAAAACTGTTGATTGGGTCAAAGACTGTGCAAGACCCTTCTTTGCCACCTGCAGAAATTGACTGCCCTCCACACCTGTCTCAAGATTGTCTTTTTGAGAAAAAGTAGTGTTTTCCCAACAGATAAGCAGAAGTCTTATTTGATCCACTTTCCAACCTTCCCTGGCCAAATGTCTATTTTAGAAATCTAATGACAAGGTATGCTAAAAGATGGGTATCACCATCTGGCTTCCCAATGGTGTAGCTTGGTCTCATGACCCAATGGTCATGAGATGGTAAGAATTTGTGAGAGATTGTGAGATATGGGTGTATATTTTTTTTTTGGGGGGGGGGGGGGGAACAGAAAAAAATGCAAATAGGCAAATACAAGGGGAGGTGAACTCCCTGGGGAATCACCTCAGGACTGGGCATGGCAATTCCTTGCTCTTAAAGCTGCATCCAGCCCAGAGTGACTTGTTTTGAAGTGCTTAGGAATTCATCTGAGTGGAAATTGCTGAACAAAACATGCTATAATGAGTGTGGGTGTTTCATTGAAGTGAGAGACGTATTGCACTATGTTTTGTCTACTGACTAATGCCACAGTCTAAGGGATAGGCATCACATCAAACAGATGAGAACAAGAAAACTCAGTGGCAACCCCCACTCACCCAGCTGTGTTCTCTTGGCTCAGTTCTGAACATGGTGATCACAGGCTGGCAGAGCTGTTGTAGAAAATGAGGTCTGGAACATTTAAAAACATTTTTGAGTGAATTCTGTTTATTAAACACCACTGAGACCTTTTATATTAATTTTCAATCCTTTCAATAACTTGTTTTCTAACAGCTCTAAATCACCCACCTCTTCTTCAGATCTTAATTAGGCCTTCAATTAGGTAAATCACATCTGCTTGTCCTTTTCACCACAGTTCTTCATGTACAGTAGCTCTGGATATTTTAGAGCATATATCCACGTTGGCAAGGCAAGATTGGCATTGCTCCCACTGCCGTTGCCACCCACCCTCTGTTTTCGCAAGGGTGCACGCAGATGCAGCAGGGTTGAGGATCACTTCTGCTGCAAATGAGTTGGGTTTGAACAAGGGAGTTACTCTTGGCTGAAAACCCCTTAGTATACGCAAGTATAAACAAAATCAGCAGTAAACGTGATCAGTTTGCATGACTGTGTACTTAGACTAACGATGAAATAGTTGCCTGGGCTTAAACGGCTGCCAACTGCTGTCACTTTGCATATTCCTTGTTGCGTACAACTTTTCCATAGCATGGAGAAGCAGCCACTGTTTCAAAGAGGGTGCAGTTGTGGACTCACACCTGGCCCATTAGGATTTACCTGCTTCATCCTTCAGCCCCACCATGATGCTGGCAGGTGAAGTCAAGTGTCGTGACCTCCCTCTGGCTTCTCAGTCACACATACTGTGTGAAGGGTGTTGGGATGTCCCTGCAGAGCAGGCCCTGTGGCCCTTTGGCTACTCACTCTGGCTGTCATCGCAGGCACCCAACTGTGTACATACCCTGTTCGCAGTGGGGGTGAGCCTACCCATGACCCTTCATCAGTTTGTTAATCTGGACCAGCCTTGTACAGCACGCCTTAAACCCCTCTTGGTGTAGATGGTGTCAATAGGTCCTGAGTCCTCCTGGGCTGAAGCCCACTCACCAGATGGCTTTCACTTCAGTACCTCACAAACTCAGGTTTCTTAAGTTACAGGCCATAACTGAGGAAATAACTTTTAAATGAGTGGAGGTTACAAAGTCTGTCTTTAAGATTATAGGTCTGACTCTTCTCTTCTGAGTCTCTTACAGAGTCACTACCACTAGGAAAATGGAAGTACAGAGTGGATGTGAAACACTGCTACTCAAAACTCCCCTCACAGAAAGAAATGTACTTATTACACTTCCCACACTTGGAAAATGCTCACCTAACATGAAAGGCAGTGTATAATTGGCCTTTCATAGTTAATTTGCTTGTGGAACATAATAATAGCATGCATATTGCTGAAGAAGGCAGGGTTTTTAAGAGTATGCCTTTAACAGCTTAAAACAGTTGGATGAGACATTTTAAAATTATTCTACACTTTTCAAAATCCAAAAAGTAGGTTTCAAATTTTAGCCTTCAAAATTTAAAAAATTACTATATTAAATTGCATCTAAGACTTCATTTTGCTTCTTTGTGTGTGCACTTTGAATCAGACTACTAACATGAATTTACAACTTCTCTGCTGGATCCGTCTCATTTGATGAACAGGTTGAAATGCTCTGGTGTGCAGTTATGATGGTGTAGTAGAGTGGGGCTGTTAGCTAGTGAATCCATGTATAATTTGTTAAAGAAGTTGGGGGTCTGATTCAGGGGGCTGCAGGCAAAGAAATGATTTCGTCATTAGTTTAATCAAATGTAAGTTGAGAGAGCTGGATCCTAATTTAATCTGTGACACGGGCTTCCTCTGTGATACTAGGCAAGTCATGTCAAATCTTATTTTCCTCTGAGGCTTACTAATCTGTCTGCTCCTTGTTTGCTGGATTCGCAGGGCAAGTTGCTGAAAGCCAGGCTAGCAGAGATGCCAAGTGCTCCAAAAGGTAGGACTGGTTGAATGGAGACAAGAGAGGACATGCTATGGGCTAAAAATTGCTGAGTATTCTGAGATATCAGGACCTTGTAATTTCCAGTGTGCATCCAAAGGAGGATGCTTGAACTTGTTCATGATTCAGTTTCTTGGGGGTTAAACAGTTGGTGCTGCAGCAATGCTGTGTAACTAAATTCAGTAATGTCTGAGGAGGAACCAGAAAGAAGAGCTCCGTGAGAATTAAAACTGTATTCAATGTCTAATTTGAATTCTGTGTTTTCAGATAGTCCTGGCAGTGCCTGGTTATGTTTTGAATGCGGAATGTTGAAGGTGCTGAATGGGACAGGTGTCCTCCAGGATGAATACCATGTGAATGCTTAAGCAGAGTGCTGCACCTGTGCAGCGGGTCTGCAGAGAGACATGTCACACCTTCATGGGCAAGAAACATGTCTTCAAGGTTTCCTTGGGCAAGAAACACACCAAAAACTCATCCGACCCTGCGTAATTTAGAGGATATATAAGGCAATACCCAATTTATCTTTCCAAGGTAAAAGAATGACACACACATGACATAGGCCAACCACATCACTTCATCATCTTCTAGAAAGCAGCAGGAGATCCTGTGATGAGGGAATGAGATCCACTGGGATCGCAGTACACTAATGGTTCAGGGCCCATGGCAGCATAATTTTGGAAATTAATTCCTCTCTCATTTTCTTCCATGTTTTCCTTCCTATTGATTACTACTATCCTGTCTTCCCATCCTTCCTTTGGGATGGAAAGGATCACAGGATCAAAAGTCACACATGGTGGGAAAGTTACCACTGGGCAATATGGCATCAGAAATGCTTTACCTTCCTCTCTTTTGGCAAACAAAGGCATCCTCAGTAATCCTTACCTATCTCATGAGCAGGCTGTGAGGGCCCCAAGAGCAACCCCCTTTAGTGGTCCGGCTGCGGGGCTCAGAGCTGGCTCAGAGCTGGGGCAGCCAGGGCCTGTCCCTTCCTTGGGTGATGTGGGGAGAAGTTCTCAGACAGCCTGACTGATGTCCTGGCCAGGCCTTGGCCTGTCCCAGGGAGGTGCCTGATGCCTGGGGCTGGGTCTGCCCAGCTGCCCCCCATCCTGGCTGGAGCAGTGGGACGGGTCAGACTGTGAGGGAACAATTTCCATTTTAAAAGCAAGAAAACATTTTGAGAGGGTGTTACCAATATACGCTAACATACAATTTGAAGTTAAATGTGAAAGAGAAAATCATTTTTAACAACCTTGACTAACCCTCATTTTCTGCACCTATATTTAAAAAAGGCGCACATTTTCTGATAAAATTAAGTCTCCTTTCCCCTTTGAATCAAGTCATTTTGCTCTCCTGACCACCACTGTGTCTGGCTGAGCTCCTTGTTTGTGAGGCTGAACACCCCGAGACTATCTATTCTTCCGGTCGGGACAGAATTCCCCAGCTCTGTGGACTGCCACAAAAGCTCACAATTGCGAAATGAGGATCAGGCAAGCTACGGTCTGTCCAAGTTAATCTGCAGAACACCACAGAAATATGTCCAGATCAGGTCTCCCCTGATGCTGTTTAACACTAGACTTTCAGGGAAGCACAACCAGTTTTAAAGGATTCCATCCTCTTCCCACCAGCCTCTCATCCTCATCTGTCTGCCACAGTTTCCTGCTGCCCTCTCCTCACTTTTGGTGATGCAATGGGCTGTGGGAGCATGACGTCAAACATCAGTAGAAGGAGTCAGGATAAAACACACACGGAAACTCTCCCCCTCCCCCGCAAATGCTGCTTTTTGAGACTCAGATTATTTCTCTGGAACCCAAGCTGAGAGCACTGGGTTCAGCACAATCAGTGTCACAGCTACAGAGATCTTGACTCCTGTATGGCCATAAAGAAGACTGTGCTCTCCTCAACCATTGATTGCCTTCTTGTGGACTTGTATGTGACAAGCTCCTCCAAGAATTATCACTTTGATCTAGCAATAGAGAGCTCTACAGTAATAATGGAAAAAAACAAACAAACAAACAAAAACAACAACAACCATGTAACGCTGAAGTGTTGCAGTCAGTTCCTTCCTTCATTAACTAGTTCTATGCCCAAGTCTTCTTCCTATGCCTCAATATTTACTGTACTTTTCAAACACTAAAACTTATGAGTCACACAAAACCAAAATGTTTCTCCAGCCCAGCTGCTTGTAATCTCCAGAGGTTTTTTTCCTGGCCTCTCTCAGCTGCAGAAGGGAAGACTGCCTCTTCGTTAAATTCCCAGGTGAGTCATGACAAAAATAGTGTGGCACTTGCATTTGTACTAATGCACCTGCAGTATCATCTGTCTCTGAGCTATGAGGCTGCAAATTTCTTATCTATGCATAAGTTTAAATACTTATAACTCTCTGCCAGCATAAAACATACCTGCAGCTCTGGAAGCTCTGCAGAAATTGAGCAGATAGACAGGATAAAGTGTATGTTCTGAACAATCTTGAGTGATGGGAAATATATACAACATTATACAAGTTATTTAGATTCACAAGTTAGATTTAGATTTACAACCACATGATTTAAAACTTTTTAGGCCAGTCTCCAAAATATTTTGCTTCTCATGCTATGTTAGTTCCATAGTAATGAATGAGTTTCATTTCTTATTCTTTTTGTTTGCAGCTACTTTGTTCTGGTTCTTATCTCACCCTTATTAAAAATCCTAGTTTTGGAATGCTGTCCATTCTAGCCCTCATTTGTCAGTGCTAGTTCTAATTTCATCTCCACTAAAATATTTATTTATAATTTTTATAACATTGTAATCGAATTTTAAGTCCACTATGACATATTAAGACATTAATCTTGAATATGTTTATTTAAAGTTCATAAATACATAATAGTTTACTTTGATATTGAATTTTATATTTGTATTCATATCACTGTCTTGTCAGCTTTGCCACTCAATGCTGTTCTTGTTCTCTTCCCATCCCCATTGTGCTCAGCCTGCTGGTTCTGGTTCTGGTCCAGTTCTGAAGACGTTGTTCAGCTCTCTCACTGGACTTATTAGCAAACTGCACAGCTTTCATTTCTAATGCACAGCTTTTGGTTCTAGTGCTATTTCTTGCTAGCTTAAATGACCTGTTGGATCTGGGACATATTCTGAGGCCAAGTTATTCTGGAGTTTAAATTTAATGGAAAATGAGAGAGTGTTGGACAATTCTGAAAGTTCATTTCCTTCTTTATCTTCTAGATAATATTACTGCTTGGTTTGATGTCTCATGTTCAGTTATTGAATCTTGATGCATACAGCACAAGTGGGTGTGGAGACAGTCAACTGGTAGATTCAGTAACAGGAGATTCTATTCAAATAAACAAAGACAACCAAAAATGGCTTTGGGGGCACTTTAAATGTATGTCACGATCTCACAATCTCCTCCAAGTTAACAAATTGCAGTTTAGAACAGTGTTTGGTAATTATTGCATTCATACCTCAGAAGTAAGACCCAGGCATTATGGTTGGTTGGAATTCATCTGAATAAATAGCAGTTTGCCACATTCCTAACAAAAACATTATTCATTAGAACTATTACGTATTAGCAGCCCTGAATAACATTTGGCAATTGCTTTGGGTATACATTACTAAAAGGCCCATAGACACATACAAAGTGCTTGGTGTGCTAATATAAAACAGGGGTAATAATGAAATAGTAGAGTGAGTATTAAGCTCCGGGACTGCAGCTTTATTCTGCAAAATGTTCCTCCTGCAATTTGTAAACATCTTAGAAAAGTGAGTGTTTTTAAGCTATTTAATGATTGTTAGTCATAAAACCTGAATTGTATTTACTGCAGGACCCACCTGCCCATTTCCTTCTGCAAAGGGCATGAGTAGCAGGCTGACTTGGTCAGATGTTTTTCAGACATGACAGCAATAAACCCTAAGGTCTCCAGAGTCTTTTGAACACAGATTCCTGAAGGCAGCTCTCATAAAAAGAAGCTCTGAAGAAAGTAGCCCAATAGGTCCTATGGCTATGGTGCTGACTGGTAGGCCAGTAAGAATTGCATAGGTATGATAGGAGACTTCTTTGGCAGCTCCTTAAAATGAAACAGGATCTCTTCTAGTCAGGTGTGACCTGCCTCTGCCCCTGTACATGGCTTTTCATTGTAAGAAAAGGAGAAGACACCTCTAATGAGCCAGAAAATTACTGCTTTTAAAAGAAACTTACATTTTCACTACTCAAAAGAGATATGGACAGGGAGAAAATATTCTTTCTCTACTTTAAAATTTTCCTTTGTCATATACAAGTATAATTTCATGAAAAGGAAAGGAGGGTCTAACAAGAATTTCTGGGATCTCATTATAATATCTAGACACTTATGGATGTTTAAAGAATCTAAGTATGTGCTCTGTGTTCTGTATGCTTTCTATGTATTCTCTGTGTTCTGTGTTCTGTATGAATGATGCTGTGAGATGGATATGTTGTCCCATAAGAGAACATAAGAACAGAAAAAGCTAGACACTCCTCCTCAAAGGTATTGGAAACACTTAAGTTTCAAAGCAGTCTAATGACTTGCTCAAGATCTTGCAGAAAGTCTCTGAACAAGCAAGAAGCTGAATTTCTTTATCAAGTTTCTATCTCAAGTTCTAGTTTTATGGCTTATGACTCCAGTCCAACCACTGAAATCTGCACATAATCTATTAACCAAATAAATGCTCCCTCCTTTATTGAAATCCAAACGGTTTCCAAAGCATCTGCTTCCAGTTCAGTCAGCAGTCTGGAGGATACATTGCAGACACTTAAAAGATAGAAATAAGGTTCAAGAGTCATAGCTTTGTATACATTACCCATCACTGTGACAAATATAGGAAAGGAATCCATAATGCAGCCAACTTTAAGATTGGTAGGAGCAGTTTATTTTCTATAGGGGAAGAGGATTAAAGTGCTTCTTCTTCTGGTCTATTTTAAAAGTATTTTATAGAAAGTTAAGACAATAGCAAGCCTTGACCTGATTTCTGATTCATTGATGTGAGAAGGTACTTTGAGTGGAGGGAGATAGTAAAGGAAGGAACGTGGAAGGAAAGAGTAAATGTAGCCAGTTGTTTCTTGTGTTCTGGGTGATAAAATCTACAGGTAGGGACCTGTGAAAATGTATTTGGAGAACAAAAATGCCAAAAAAAGATATCTGAACAGAGAGTGCTTTTTCTCTGCAGTTTATAACAGTCTTTCTAATATCTGTTAAGATGTTCTCAGGACAACCAGGGTTTCCTCATTCTTAAAAGCAATGTACCACTGGGTCTTCAGTGTCTCAAAACCAGTTCAGAAGCAGCCAGGCATCAGAAAGATGACGCTATCACAAGGACTTCCTCTTTTATATTGGAAGTTATGATTTGCTTTTACCATCAGTAGAATACACGGCAAATAATGTGTCCATATGCATCACTGTAATTACTTGATGCAACTGCCTTGTTTGTTTGGCATTGGTATTTTAGGAGAGTGTCTAACAGAATCTAGAAATTCACATTTCGTAACCAACCCTTGATTTCTGTTAGGCTTATGAAAAAATTTGATAAGGTTGTGGCAACAGAAGATACTCAGCCTTGAGAGAAAACACATTAGTTCCATAGCAGAATAGTAATCACAAAAGGGATGGGGCTGTGATAGAGAGTTGTAATTTATTGCCTTTGAGCTTCTACTGTGAACTGAAATTAGCACATTCTTATTACGGTTTCCAGTGATGAAGTATTTAATTACTGGGAATAGCATCACCTAACTATATTTTAGAAATGCATGTTAACTAGCCTTCTGTGTTTAAATTATTCGAAAGGCTTTTTGCTTTCTAGCAGCCAATTTAAATAGGAAGAAGAAGAATCTAGAGCTAAAGGCGAGCCTGCTCAGTTCTTTACAGGAAGCCAGTGACTTCATCTGAACTTCTACGCTAGCATAATTCAGCTCTAATTCACATCTGCAGTATTATTCACTCTTTTATAGTTAGGCCATAGAATCAACAAACCAAATTTCAAATGCATCCGTGAACAGAATAAGCTCACTGCTTCTTGAAAAGGAGAGAGAAAGAGGGAAGCTGCTTCATCAGAAGAGACCGTCCTTCACCTTAGAGTGTTCTTTGGAAAATGAGTACACAAGACAAATATGTGACATAGAGAGCCAGTTCTTATTCCCTAAGTAGTTTTGGCTAGGCAGACTGGGAGAAGCTCTGGTCAGAGTTGCATCCAGCAACAGCTGACAAAGTCATAGCTTATATTTTCTTACTGGGGGCTAGCAGGGTGCTCTGAGCCACTGTCTCTGCTCATTGAGAAGCACAATGTGGCGGAAAATGGAAGCCCTCACTTTCTCAACGAGGTCCTTCCTCTCCTAGATGTGTGTAAGAGTGCACTTGGAAAGCAGTGACCTTGGCTCACAGGGGCAGTAAAAATCGTGAAAGAAGGAGTGTGTAGATTTTCTGTCTGATAAAGACTGATAATTTCTGCTCTGGGGTCTATTTTTATTTAAGGAATAAAGAAAATAGCAAAGAGAACTGCTTTTTATAATATTAGATATCATTTATTATGTAACATTGTTAAAATTTTGGCATTGGAATTAATTTAACTGGAAGTGTGGTCATTTAGAAAATGGTGAGAATCATGAAATTTTATTTAAATAGTGTTAGTTACACACATCCATATACAGTAAAGTTGCTGGGGGGCAAATTCATAGCATATATACCACATCACCATTGAAAGACAGGCAACCATGTAGGGAGTATGAGCAAACCAGAGTATTTTCTCTCACTCTACTGTGAAGCTAAACAAAGAGCATTGTGCTGCATTGACTAATGCTTGAAAAGACACTGGGTTATATAATAAAAACTGTATTTACTGAGTTTCAGGTTAACATGGGGCACCTGAAGAAAAAGATGATCACAGGTTTGCCTGTCTTTTAGCTACAGGTAAGAGGGCTGTAAAGAGAAGGAACTGTTCATGCTTTTAGCTTGAGTATCATTGAATTTAATGAGAGATGAGTGGCTAAAACCTCATGCAACACTTTGAAGATACAGGGGTCACAGCCTGCTAGTCTGTTGGAATGACTGATAAACCAGCCAGGAACTATATATAGATTTTGAAACAAGTAAATAAGTCAGCACTACAGTAACAGTGGTATGTTTGGCCAAATAAATCAACATATTAGGGAAAATTAATTATGCAAAACCAGGACAAGTTGTAACTGACTATATGACAGCTGAATTGAGCTACTGTGGAACACTTCTAAAGATATCTCTATCAATATACAAGATGACAATAAATAAAATGGCATCACTTATCAGGACAGTGGATCAGGCCTATAATTAATTTTCTTTAATATTTTTATTTATATGTAAATATGATATAAGAAAGCACCCATTTGAAGTGCCATTTGATGTTAAAATCTCAACACGCAAATGATTACAAAGCTACAGCAGGGATACACTCAGTCCTTGGCAATGACATAGTGGTCTTGACCAAAAAATAATTATAGAACAAAATGTTTTGCCCACACATTAGAGATAACCAGTTATCAGAGCTGGTTCTCACCTCCTGGTACCTTCTCACTCCCATCTCTGACACCCTTCAGATGGCTATTTAACCAGCTTGGCTTTGCCTGGAAGCATTCACAGAAGCCAAGACACTCAAGATACTAAGTACTTGTTTTTATAAACAAAGATACTGTCAGCTGCTGTATTCAGGCTGTTTTTGCCTGGAGGAGGAACTTGAGGCAGGAAGGGTAAGTAAACAGACTCTAAACATGTATTTCCTAAGAAAATGACAGTCAGAACACACCAGTAAGTTAAATGAGGACTTGAGAAGATTGTTGGGCACTCATATGGCAGAAATTCTTTGCTTTGACATTTTCTCCTTCAAACGCTGTGGTATGTATTATTGTCACGTAGAAGTTCTACCTAGTCTTAAACTCATGGTTTGTTGGCACAAGTCACTCTCCTTCACCCCAAATCAGGGATTTTTATGGCTGTCACTCCTTGAGGATTTATTAGAAATTGCCTCTCAAGCTGAGAGCAAAGGAGCGGAAGTGTTGCTGCAGCCATGGCAGCCTAAGGGCAATGGAAGATAAGATTTCTAAGCAGAGATTATTCTTTAGACAAACTGGTAGAACTGGAAAGATGAGACAGCTTTGGTGCACTGAAGTTCTTCTGCTCTGAAGTAAACACATTTGGCCATTTGAGTATATTGAGCCTGATAGTTTTTACACAATTCTTTTCCAAGTCTTGCTCTTAACTACTATTCTGGTTATGCAAAAATAACCATCAGCATTTTAGTCCTGCATTAGTGTTCACATGAGCATGTTCCTGACTATAAAAAAGGTGGTGAGGGATTCACATTTATTGTGCCTGAGTGACTTGAATGACATTTTCTCAGTTTAGAAGCATCTCCACTTGCAGACTCAGCTTGGGATCTGAAAGTCAAGCTGTGCATTTTCTGGCTCATACAGCTTTGCCATTAAAACTTCATTACATCAAATTCTGCTCACAATTAAACCTGTGCAAATAAATTGCCCTTTAAGTTTGCTAAAGAATAGTTGAGGAAGCAGCATTTGGTCCTGGAACTGGAAAGCATTTAACAAATCATTTTGTGATACATGAGCCAGAACAGAAATCCACTTTTTCTCTCATACCTGTGTAAACACTGAGGTGAAAGCAAAAATGTTGTAAAAATGTACTTTAGTACTAAATACATTGGATATAAATACAGACAAGATATAAATCTATTGAGTGAAAGGATGCAATTTTTTGTCAGTCACTTTTCAGAATAAAGACACATTCTAAGAAAGACACAGGTGTGTGTTGAAAGAAATAATTTTCTTTTATATATGAAGGTGAGTCAGACTGTCTTGGGACTTCATATGGTTAACTGACAGGCAGAAAATAGGATTCTGACTAGTACTGCTCTCGTCTAGCTTCATATGGGAGTTGAAATTGAAAGTAGTAATAAACTGTAATGTTAATCACTCCTTTATTAGAGTGGGGACTGAGGATCAAGGAGCCTAAGTTCTTTCTTGTTAAAAATGAGAGGACTGTGTTCTCCTGGAATCCTAGGGACTACAAGGTGACCCACATTGCTGGGGACAGCGGTGAGCACCAACAAGCTGAAAAAACATTTCTCTTTCCATCACAATTGTTTCTCAAGGCAGCAGCAGCAGATTCCACAAGTCGTGACTACTTGCAGAACAAATCTTTTGCGCAAGCACATATCCCAGCATCATTCATCCCTCTCGAAACTTTTTCCTAGCACTGACAGATAAGCCATAATTCCCATGCCTGTGCCCCTGAACAGGAAGCAGTCAGTCCATTGGGTAATGCTGTGTCACAGCTCCTAGAAAGCTGAGTGTGGTGTTACCAACTGCAAAAGATGTCAACTCATGCATTTTTTTGAATTTGTGCAATAGTTAGGCTGACCCACATGATAATAAGATTTATAATGAAAGAAAACAAAAACACTTCAGAGAAACATGATGTAACTCTTTGTGCACTCAGCATTTATAAACAATCTTTTTACTTATTCAGGCCTGTAAATTGGACCCTAAAATGATCTCCAGGCATGATCTGAACTGAAGCTTCAGAGGATGCTCATGTTTTCATTCCATTTCAACTCACTTGCGATCACATGTCAGCCACCTGCCTTCCTTCAGTCTCTACTAACACAGCTGGGCCTTTTGGTTTGCTTTTTTTTTTTTTTTTTGGTAAAATAGAGGATTTCAATGAAAACCAGATGTTCCATGTGATCTGAACTTTCCTGGGTAAATAAACGCTCACTCTGTTCCATCCACTTAGTTATAATATACCAAACCATCTCTAATGGAAATGCTTTCACAGGCCATTTAGTAAAAATAAAGTCGCAGTTCTCCTACAGAGACATTGATTCTGTGCACTAATGCAGGAAATAGTGGCAACAGTCATTCTGCTCTGGTGCCTGTCCTTCCTGTGCTCTGTGATGAGGTTGTAGAGGAGAAAAGAGCTTATCAGAGCTTCTGAAAGCTAGGGGAAAGCCTTGGGTGGATTCTGCAGCCCAGTACTTGTGTTTACATCATGGACACCCTGCCCCATAACAGTGGGGGGATTGCTGAGATCTCATGGGCAACCAGGCAGGTGAAGCAGTAAATGCAGGGTCCCCATTACACAGTTCATATAACGATCTCTTCATGTGAATCCACCCTTGTCTTTTATTCCTCCAGCTCTTTCAATCACCTCAGGCAAGGGGTGATGATTTGCTGCTTCTAGCTAGGAAGTAGGAATCTAACAAAACATTACTGGGGTAAATGGGGGCTGTCTCTTATGTCCTTCACTAGAAGATGATGTTTGGGATGGTTTCATCAACACCTAACCAAAATTGTTTGGATATGAATAAACAAATGCTCATTATTTTAAGAATAATCCTTTGTGGGAAAACACATGAACAAACAAGAATTATTCTGGTTCTTCCTTGTTCAGGAGAGACTAGTTTTTATGACCATCCCTGACGTTAGTGCTCTTTAGCTTGAGATAGAGCTGACCATGGCATTTTTTTAGTGGACCTGTGAAAATATTTTTTATTCCCTTAGACTTCCAACATAAACAGTTTATGCCTAACCATGTTTATATTGCTTCATACTACACAGAACTGAAAATAGTAGAAAAGGACATTAAGGTATTCTAGACATCAAATTAAAATCATTTTATATACATACATATATATATATTTATATATATATATATATAAATAAAGGAGGAGGACATACACCTTTCACTGTATTCCAGTGTGGATGACTATAGTCTGCTTACTCGTGCTGGCACCTCTTCTGTTTTCAATATTTAAAGAGATTTTGCAGACAAACCCAGACCATCTCCAAAAGGAGCCGGGGAAGATTTCTGGCGAGAAGTAAGGCACTGGCTGATCTCTGCAAGCAGAGCTCACCTCCAGTGAGGCAACAGCTCTTGCCCACAGCTCCCACTGAGTTATTGCACCAGTAGGAGTTAGGAAGGTGAGCTGGAAATCTGTGCCCCTACACCCCAGAGAGGCAAAATTCTCCCAGTCTGCTTCAACGGGAAGGGCTGTGTGAACCTGAGGAGTTTTGAATGACCACATTCTTCACATTTTTCCCACACACACATGTATGTATCACAGCCCCATATGTACCTGACATGTTCTAGAGCCTGCATTGGTCAGTACGTACTTGATCTGAGGAAAGGAGAGTGGGATAACACAGTTAGCTGGTCGTGCTTCTGGGTGATAGACAAGATCTAAGCTGCCTGTGGAGGATTACAGGAAAGTTTTATAGTAGTGAGTATCTTGGCAAGAACAAGGTGAGGGAACAAGGGAAAAATAAGCCAGACTGCATGTGAGCTCTCAGTCAAGAACTCTTGGAGGCACACAGATGGTTGCGACCACTTAGAAGAGTTAAGAATGGAGAAGAAAGCAGAGCACAGCTTTATACAGTTATATCCATACCTGGGGCAGCTCTTCCCCTCTTCTCTACCCCCTAACTCTCTCCTGTCTCCAAAGGGGCATGGCAAAGCTCAGGGACCAGCAATGAGGGAGGGCACAGTCTCTGCACACAGCTCTGAAGGTCTTGAGCCCTGCCAGCTGCAGCCTGTCCTCATGGGCAGCCTGAGCATGCGTCCTCCCGCCCTGTCCCCACTCCCAGGACTTCTCCCTTAAAACAGGCATTTGCAAAATGCTATCTGCTGAAAGCATGCAAATTGATCTCTCTGCACAACGTGCCTTAAGGCCAGTAAAAATGAGTTTTCCCATTCTGCAAAGAAGGAAATGAAAATTGTTAAGTGACTTGCTCAAAACCAAAGAGAGAACCCATATCAGAGCTTGGAGAATGTTGTGGAAATCACACAGTGCGTTTCCCAGGATGACTCCTTTCTGAAGGACCCTCGTGTCTTAGGCTATTCTGCTCAGAAAGGGCCAATCACAGGTTCAGTCAAAGAGGTAGAAGTATTCAATGACATTCCAGTTGGTATCATGGTTTCAAAACTCCTCAGAATGTCTGGACCTGACTTAAAAACAAGATGAGCTCTGCTTCACACAGAACACAAAATGCAGCCCTGGAGAGGCCATTAACTACATGCAGTCCTGAGGGGAAACAATGACAGATTTTGAATCTAAGGCTTTTCTTTTACTATATCCCAAACCGCTGGTTTAAGGTTGATAAATTGAAAATTAGAACATATACAGAGTTTTCAACAAATTAGTCAGTCACGGTGTATTGAAGGATTTTTTAAATAGATAATTAAATGCATTTTTAGAAAATATGTAACATCTTAGAGCCACTCTGGAGTTGGAACAAAACATGTTTTCTTTATTTAAAATGTAATTTTTATAGATGCATTAGACTTGGAGCCAGAGAAAACATTTTTAACTGCTGAGGTTTTACAGCCACTCTAGGGTTAGGAAAGAAAGCTGAAAAAATATTCTGCTTGGCAGATTTTTAATGCCTCATTTAAAAGTAAAAAATAATAATAATAATAATTGTAACCCTTCCACCTGTACTATAGTTCATTCAAGTGAAAGAGAAACCTTTCATTTCATCCTTGCCTGCCACAACGAACCCAAATTTGGGATAACTTGTCTTGTGTGAAAAGCAGGAAGCAGAACAGTGGTGAACCTCTTTGGTTAACTGCATGCCTCAGTTTCTTGTTTGCAAAATAGAGAGAAAATGTCCTTCCTTCTCTGTTTACCTGATTCATTTAGGTGTGTTGGGAAACAATTTGGGCTGTCACTGTATCTTGTTCGAATAATGCTTTTTGCAGAGAAACCTTCAGAGATACCTGCTTTTTGACATAATTCAAGGCAATTGATGGCAGTCCAAAAATGTGCTTCTGGAGGATTGTTCATTTGCTTAAGCGAGTAAACAAAAAGGCATAAAATCTTCATTTGTTAAAAGTAAATTAATCCCCTTTCGAAGTAAGGTCTTATGCCCAGGACAGGACCTGAAGAAGGTCCTAAGCAAACAGGATCTCCCCAGCGACAACACGTTAGAAAGACACAGGGCCTGACATGATGCTTCATGAACTGCTTAGAGAGAAACACAGGCCAGACTCATGTATAACTTAGTGTCTGATCAAAAACATTTCTATCCACATTTTTTTTCATGTTGAAATTCTTGCAAGTGGAACCTTCATATCTGTGGGTGAGAGTTGACCCTACTGACAAACATACCTTATATGAAAAGGCAGAGGAACAGCCATACTCTTTGTTTGCATTCACAAAGAGACTCATCTACTCAGATGAATCACTTTACACCATTCTAAATGGTGTGTTGTTCTCCCTCTCTCATACAAGGACTTGTCCTGAAGTACCTTTCAGGTGCTGTAAATCAGAAGTCTGGCATCTGCTCCTGCACTGTGTTCAATATAGAGCGGCTGAGATTTGATTTCTGCATAGAGATCTTACTTTCTTGGAAATGTGTTTCTGAACTGGATGGTTTTGTCTGTAGCAGAGGTCAAAAGGCCATACTCACAGGATGATCATACAGCCTACAAAAGCAAAGAAAATAGGGTTGAAACAGAGCAGGAAAGGCTATCTATTCCATTCCCTTGCAAGATCAACATTATCATGATCAACATTATCAATGTCTGACCAGGCTCTTTCTGAAAAACAAAAAATAGTTATTTATAAGGATGATATATATTTTTTTTTCTTTCAAATGTAGAACTAATTTCTGAGAGGTGGTACTGCCCACCAGCCCTCAGGATTTGAGGTCCACAGCAAGACATGAATTAGTCCTTTTATCTCTGTGTGTTTCTGTCTTGTGCTTTCTATGCAGTGAACAGTGCTCATCTCCTAGTGTTATTGAAGATCACATTTCCATTCAAATGCAACAGAATCACAGAATCCCCGAGTGGCTGAGGCTGGCAGGGACCTCTGGTCCCACCTGGTCCCAGCCCTGCTCAAGCAGGGACACCCAGAGCAGGTGCCCAGCACCACGTCCAGGCGGCTTCTGAAGGTCTCCAAGGAGGAGCCTCCACAGCCTCTCTGGGCAGCCTGGGCCAGGGCTCCGCCACCCGCACAGCACAGAAGTGCTGCCTGGGGTTCAGGGGGAGCCTCCTGGGCTCCAGTTTGTGCCCACTGCCTCCTGTCCTGGCACTGGGCACCACTGGAAATAGCACGTTTCTTCTTCTTGTTAATCTTAAGCATGTCAGTGGAGTCAGTTGTTCCAATTTCTCTTGCATGGTCAAAAATACCTCATTGCTACTACAGGACTTAGCCTTCAAATTTAGATGAAAATGAAAAACAGTAAAAAGAAGCACTTGGTTATGGTGGGATGAAAAGAGAATCCTCTGACTATGTCAGTGTCAGGTATCTGAATCCCGGATTACATGTCAAAGATTCTCTCTTATCAGTTTTGAGGAGCTCTGCAGGGGTGCTTTAGTAGACAACCATAACTACCAAGCAAATGCTCATTGGGATCCCTAAGAGCCCCCGTGGTTATGAGTTCAGGCAGACCAGGAAAATGAAGGAAGTGGCTATGCACATTGTTTGTGAGAGATGGATAATTTATGGAAAGCGAAGAAGGTGAGGGTGAGGAGAGGGACAGATGGGGAATCTTTAAAATAATAGAAAAAGATGGAATACCAGCAAGCTACCAGAACTTTCTGGGTAGAGAAACTGAAGGCAACCAGACCAATCAAAGGAGAATGCTTTTTGCAGTAGAATTTTTAGAGAAAGGTGAAAAGAGGATGAGGTTCATTGTGGGAGCACCAGGGAAAATGAGAGACTGACAAGTTTCACTTACAATGTGACTGCTGAAAAAAAAACCTGACTGAAAACCTGCTACAAAAGCTGAACCCAGAATCTAGAAGAAACAGCAGCCTGGATCATGGAGATGCTCTAAGTAGTTCTTAGGAAAAAAATATATGAAAATTTATAGGCAATAATATGGGAGGAAAGAAGAGAAACAGGGATTTAAAAGCAGCAGCAGCGGAGGGACAAGGGCAATATACTTCTGGGGCTACATATGAATGTTGTCTCCCTTGCAGTTTAAGTGCCAGAACTGCTCAGCTTTGCCTCATGGTTCTCACACCTATTCTGCTCATGAGACAACACTTTAATATCACCAGATGTAACCCAGATGGTACATATTAATTTATATATGGATGCTGGAAAATACATATATACTTTCCATTTGAAGTCTTTTAAGTATGATTTTTATATTCATTTGAAAATTGTTCATTTTTATTTGAGCCATAAGGCAGCCAAAATACAGCTCCCAGGTGAATGAACATTTATCTGTTCCGTCCTGAATGATTCCAGGTTTCTGTGAGACTACTTTTGAAGGTGTGTGCTCATTTCATTTCAGAAATGATTCTCACTGGCTCAACAACGTGTTACTGTCAAACGTCCGTTATTATGCTGAATGAAAATGCTGGGGAGATAAATTTAGAACATCTTTCATCTCATTTTCAATATTAACAACTGTTCCATAGACTTGCCAGCAGACCCAAGAGTGTGACAAAGTAGAATGCTTTGATTTAAGCATTTCATTATTTTTCTGTGTCAAATTTGATTTAATAAGTAATGATAATTGGAATCGGACATGATCTTCAGATAATCAAGCAATCAAGCTCATCCAGCAGAGCAGGAAAAAGAGCTGGTGGAGGTGTTTGTCATAGTAATCTATGCAACATAAACACCAGTATTTCCCCTGCTTTTGGAATCACCAAAAAAAGGTGATAGAAAAAGAGAATACACAACAATTACAAGTAGAATATCAAAACAGCATTAAAGGACAAACTATGCTTCTCATTTGGTAGCTCTCAGATTCTTTCTACCCCCTCAACCCATTTCTTGTCTTCTGGTTCCACTCCAAAGTTGACACAATATTTGCAATTGCATTTTCTAAACTCAAAACTGGAGATCTAAGTGGTGGTGGCCAGAGGTGGACTTTCTGTTCCGGATAGCAACAAGAGGTAAGCACCTAAATATATCAGTAAGTAAATAAATGCTTTTTTTTTTTTTTTTAATTTTATTTATTTTATTTTATTTAGCACTTCCCCACAGGGTAGTCTATCATTATTTCTGCCGTTTAAAAGTGGCTACACAGAAATGAAGATAAACCCAAAACCTGACCTTAGTACCCTTAAGAACAACTGGAAATGGTATTTCCAGGCCATTATGGTCAATCTTTGCCATAAAATGCACTATGCTATGACAATAGAGAAAACCTTCCCTTGGGAGGGCCACATTTCCAACCGCAGAGCAGACAGTGGGAATGTTGCAGGGATGGTAGGTAGTCCTCTGTCTCTATCTGAAATACTCAGTGTGGGATGCTCATCCCACCTGCTCCCAACTGCTTCTCCCCCAAAGTCCCTAAGCCTTCAGGCCTGCCTCCTTCCTTCCCACCAGCCCACTGAGTTGCTTCACTCCTACCAGCTCCTCTCCCACAACCAGTCCATGCTTACCAAAACTGATTGGTTCTATTTTCATAGCTAGTTCATCACTCTTATTTGAGGCAAGGCCAGATAAATGAATAGCATTCAAAAATCAATAAGCTGTAAATGTGGACAACAAAGGCTTCCATAATTGCACCAGAATAAACAATGAAATGATAAATCATCCTTCCTATTTCAGGACAGAAAACACCGCCAATTCCAGATCTGAGGCAGTAACTTGTTCTACAGACATACTATTCTGTTGTTAGCTAGTGTAAAGCTATTATGAACCTTGAATTATTTGCTGTTGGCTGCTGTCAGAAAACGGTCACTGAATGAGATGGATTGTTGGTCTGATGAGACAGGACAGTGCCTTTGCTCCATCCTGCCTGTCCCCTAAGTCATCTCCTACTGAAATTATATTTAGCTACTTCCCATAAGTCCAGTGCTAATTCCAGTTGCTATTTCCTGAACTCTTTCTGGTTTGTAGCATTGATTATTTATAGCATCCTTTTGTTAATGCAAAAGTATCTGGTAATGCAATATTTCAGGTATATTCATTAGGTACAGTCACATCTGAAGAGAGTTCCAAGGGACATCGCAGCAGTAGGCGATTAATGATTACAGCAAAGGACAGTTAGGTATCCTGGAGTAGCAATGGAACACATTTTCCAGCAGTCACTGCCCAGTGTTTGGAAATAAACACTCTCTTGTTATGCTGCTGCCTGTTAAGTATCTTGGCATTTATCTCACAGCAGAGACCATTCGCCTGTGCCAGGGTTCTGTTCCATTGACAATGTCCCTTAATTGCCTTGTTGTTTAAATAAACAAGACGAGATAATTAAGAGATAATGACAAAGAAATAGGATGTTAGTTATAATGGGTGGTAGATCCCCCTTCCACTCTAACTTCCCTCTCTAGAGCAGCCCAGTGTCTTTGTGCCTGCATTAAATCTCATAATAACCCTCTGAGTTTCAAAAGGGACCTTTTGTGTTGCTGTTTGTGTAAAAGCAAAAAAAGTCTGGAGGAAGAGATCGGGTCGGTGAATCTGAGTGGATCAGGTGTTGCAAAGGCTTTGGAAATGTAGAGAACAGACCTGCAGCTCAAAGGAAAGAGTTTCTGTGCAGAGAATGACCCAGGTGAAGGAGCTGCCTCTTTGCTGCTTCTGTGGTCCTGATAGTCTGGTTCCAGCAGACCTGAGTGGTCTTAGTTCTGCTCTTGATCAAACACATTCAGCCACACATCCTCGTTAAAGAGCTGGCCAGCAGCAATGCCTCCCTGCTGATGCCAGCTACCTGAGCTGCTGTTGCACACATGCCTTTTTGGTGCCTCTGCTCACACTTTTCTTTGCTATTCCCCTATACTGAGGGTTAATCAGAAAGTTTGCAGTCATCCTTTAAGCAATCTATTAGGCAAAAATTAACTGGAATGGGACATTCAACTATTCAGAGCCAGGAACAAAGCAATTTTAAGGTATGTTTATACACGTGGGACACTAATAAAATAGACCAGCGGTCCTTTCCATCTTTCCATACATTACCTTGTTCCCTCAACTGGGGCTAACAGGTGAAGACACGAGTCCCAAAAGATTTGATCTGTAGAAGAAGTCTGGGAGTATTTTTTTCTGACTCTGACTACTGAGAAGCCACGAAGAGTGCAGACTGATGGATCTTATTGCTTACCTGAGACTTTTGATTTACTTTGATACTTAATTGTGTATATAATTGACAGTGACCAGTCCTTCATGTGATGTTGCCACTGTACACTTCACTGTCTGCATGAGTGCAGATTATTCTGGCAGAAACACATAGCTAAAAGCCAAGTGTATGAACTTCTGCTGAGCAAAGAGCAGTGGTGAGAGTAAAGAGAAGTTCCTTTGAACTCCTTTGAAGTTCCTGTTCTCTCTCCTGGCTTCCAGCTTGGCTGTACACTTTGCTTCAAAGACTAAAGCAGTAACATAACAGATTTGCTTCCACTTGTCTCAGTCCAAACATCTTTCCTGCTGGCTATTGATATTGATCTGACAAGCTCTATGAGAGGATTTCAGGGCATTCTTAAAGTACTTGCGTTGGCCTCAAACTGTTCAAGCAAGCTGAATGTAAAAAAAACACCATGGAGCCATCAAGCCTGATTTATGTCTGTCCCAAAACAGGTTACACCTTACCAAGATATTTTTAATAGTGGGAATAAAAGGTGATTATTGAGACAGAAGAACAGTGTTTGCTGCACAGTCATGCCTGTCTATATCCCAAGTCAGAAGCCACGATGGGCTAGAAGGTCTGGTCATGTTAGAATCTCAGACATGTTGGATGAGAACAGAAACGTCCAGCAATCTTGCTGAGTGATGGTTTCTTCATTTATTGAAAATCACTTTCCAATCAAAGGAGAGGTTAATTTTTAAAAAAAGGGAGGTATGAGAAAGATTGCTTGACCTGTGGTGGGAGATCTACATACATGCATACACTCATCAGCAATCTTAAGCCTGCTTCTGGCAACCATGGCACTGGCTTGTGTAAAGCTGGCCTGGGACAGGTTGAAGAATATTTTTAGTAAGACTGAAGTACATAAATAATGCTGCAGAGACATTAGGGAACTCTGTAGGTCTTTAGAGCTTTGATTTTTTTTATTATCTGTTATTTTCAGAGTTACAGACTGAACAGATAGTTTGATGTATAGGTAGCTTTTATAAGCTCTGGTCTTGTGTAAATTATACTGCAGCTCAGGAAAGAATGCATTGTTTAATATTTCCATATAGCAGACCAGGAGGCTGATTTGATGACATTAAGGAGTTTAATCAGGTCAGCACAACCTGCTCAATGGCAGAACCAAACCTGAAACTTGCATGCTCCAGCTCCTACGGCCAACAAGCTGCTAGCACAGAGTGTTTAGATTGCTCTTTAAAGGCCAATGATTAGTATAGCTATTTCAGCCACTTTGGACAGAGAAAATGAAGATTCCTGGTATGTGTATCCAGTACATGTATGACACATGTTTGTGTGAGTTGAAAATCACAGGCAAAGAGCTTTTAAAAAATACTTCATTACAGCGTGCTGTGATGCTGCCCACACCAGCACTGCTTTTATGAAGAAGGCCCTGACAGAGACAAATGCCTGCTTCTGTGATTTTTATTTATTTTTATTTTTATTTTATTTTTATTTTTATTTTTGTAAGAAGAGGAGTATTTTTGTCATTTCATATTCATATATTTTATTCTGGCTTGTATTTTGCAGTCATTCACAGGCAAAGACATGGGTTTATTTTATTCATGGGAATGGGAACTTGCTATGCCTCTATCCCCCAGGAAATCTCCTGGAATAATAGAAGCATTGAGTTTTAAAATAAGAGTTGAGCATCTGATCAATTAACTATGCCACTATTAGAAAGAAAAAAAAAAAAAGACAAATAAAATGGAAGCTTATTTGCATCTGATTTACATTATCCTTGTGAGCATTGATTCCATTTTTATTTCATTCCTCCTAATACTATTCAGATTGCAGACTGTAACCTTGCTGCACATTTACAGCTGAGTTTCATTGTTCATTTAATCATCTCAGGTGTTACTGAAATAGGGAACACTGCTGCTTGAAAGATTTCCCCTGGGGTTCTTGGGAGCTGCTGTATCCTGAGGTTGGAGGAGGGGGCCTGCAGATGCATTCCGGTAGTGCACTTCTGAATTTTGATGATCATCTGTTGAAAAAATCACATGGACCATCCTGTGTTGAGACCATCACTGCTGTCTCTTCCTTTTGGTCAGTAATTTGTCTTCAGGCTCGCTCCTTAGGTTATGTCTTTTTCTTCTCCCTCTGTAAACTCTTGTTTCAGCTTAAATATTTGCAATAACACACATTTACCTCTCTCTCTTTCCCCTTATAGGCAGGAACAAACACATAGTGTCAACACTATGCAGATATGTTTTAACATAGCAGATTATTTCAGTGAGTTTGCTGGTGAGTTATGAAATCTATCTGGTAAGCTCACAACACAAGATTATTTGTTAAATGTAAATAACAGGAATTTAACACACAGGTATCTGCATCAGGGATGGTTCTTCTTTCTCTGTCCTAGACTCTTGCTTGCTCTGGTTCAGAGAGACAAAAAGTTAATGGTCTTGGGCACTAGACAGTAACGTCCATGATTTGAAATTCTTTTTTAAGTAATATTTTATAATGTTTGCTTAAAATCTACTGTCTGCAAGCATCCCCACCTGTAAAAGCATTTACCATTGAATATTTGCTGAAGTTAAACACAGAAAGCATTATCTTTTTCTAAGTTAATTTGTTTAAAAACTTAAACAAATAGCAGTGAAAAATGTTTTGAGATCTTTGTTTAGATGTAGTCTGACTTTATTGCCATAGATATGCAAGAATCTTGTGGCTTGGAGTTCTGATCTAATGTTTCTATCCTGATTTTTCAAATCAAGTTTTTTTCCCCCATTTTTGACAGGCAAAATTGTGTTCAGATGCTGAGGTGATGGCATCCTAATGAACAAATGAATGAATAAATAAAAACGTAAAAATTTCCCCTCAGGCAACAAATTTGCTGATTTTATTGCTGGAAGGGAGGGTTAAGTGCAATGTGACAGAAACTGCACTTGCTGTTGCAAAAGGAGCTGCTCATTTTGATCAACAGCAAAACATTTGCTTTTGAATCTTGAGACTCCAGTCCCAGTTGGAGCAGCAACCTTTCCCCTATAATTAATTTTTGTGTGTTGTAGTCCATTAGAGAAGAGAGTGACAGCCTCTGGACACAGATTACTGTCTTATGTATGGCCCAAAGGAACATTATGGTCTTAATTAAAGGTGGCTTAGTATGTCAGCCATTGCAATAGTTTAAGCATTTTTAATACTGTGTCAGTATCCAACCACCTTAAAAGAATTCTGGTAGCAAGCAAACTAAGTAATTTAAAGGCAGCTCATGTTCTCTGTAAGTTTTGCAGGACTGCTATTGGGAATACTTGATAATTTATGAAGGCTTACACCACCAAATTAATTACATTTTCCTGATGCCACATGTCTTTTTCATACAAGCTAGCTCTGAATTATAAGTAACAATATTGTCCTTGTTCTTTCCTTCAGTACAGGAGACAGCTTACTAATAGCACTGGTAGAATTCAGTTGCTGTATTTTAGAAGTGTCATTTATTAAAGCATTGCTATAGTTAAGGTGGTGTGTGCTCCTCTGATATTAACCCTGATTTCTGCTGTACGTATAAGTGAATCTTGCTTCTGAACTTTTAGTGTGGAGTTGATTTAGGAGCATTTTCTACGTGGTTTGGAAAAAATAAGTTAGCAGGAAGTGGGCAATGCAGAGACTCGCTGTGTTATGCAGGAGGTGCGAAGCCACATACTGTACTGGTCTGTGTTGGAAAGGGGGTGTATTACAACCCTCTGTTCAGACAAACAAAAACTCCTAGGGATCCTTACCATAGATAACTGTTCTGTTTTCAGTGGTCTTCCTCTGAGGCCCTGCTATTTTGAATCATGCTTTGGTTTTTCATAGCAGCTACTTCTTGTAAAGTCTGGCAACTCTCCTAATGAGGTTGGTTTAGGAAGAATAAACTTTTTTCTTTTTTCTTTTTTCTTTTTTTAATGAAATAAAATCATTTGATGGTATATAAATGCAACAAACCCCTAACTTTCAACTAGTAAGGAACATCTATTTCCTTAAATAAGATTTTAGAATATTGAAACTTTATTTTGTGCCCCTTCCAAGTTATCATTTTTTTTTTTTTCTGATTTTTATAAAGATGATAGAGCATCTAGGGCTTCTTCTGGGATTCTTTTCAAGAGAGTAATTTGTACAATACTCACATGGTACACTATTACTTGAACAAAAATGTTGGATTGGAGATTGAATTCCAAAAAGAATTTGCTGGAAGAGAATTTTTCACAGGAAATCTCACTTTTCTACAGTTCCTTTTAAATTATAGTTTCTTTTGTAAAAGAAAGCTTGCTATTGTGAAGTTTAGGCAGACTCAGTGGAATTCAGTGCTTTGGTACTGTTCAAACTGAGTCCTGAAAGATAAAGAAAAAGCTGCTTGCATCCAGCATAGATCAGAAGTAAGAAGAGAAAAAACCTCTCTCCTTCTGTTCCCATCCATTTAAATAAATCATGAATTTCAAAGCTATTTGAATTGTGTAAATAACATAATTCTAAAACAATTTATTTCATTCTTCAAACAAACAAATATGTCACAGCCCCAGCCAAATAGAAAATGAAATAAAGGAAATTAAATGCAAATAAACCCTCTTAATGTAACGTTAAGGACAAGACCTTGGCAAACCATTGGCACTCAGAATTTTGATGTTAGGCTTTTTTTGGAGCAGGCCTCAAAGCAATAGATCCCAAAGCTAATTACAGTTTAGTTATTTTCTATTTTCATTTGTCAGTGTTGGGTGGCCTCAATTCTGGAAATACTTGTAGAAACCACGATGTTTAAGAATTTGCTTTCATCTCCTCAATATTATTAGTAGACTTAATGTAGATCACATGAACAAGTGTTTTCAGAATCTGGACCTGAATGCTACTAACCATTTGAGCTATTGCAATTATTTGTTCTTCAGTTTTTCATCAAAAAAACAACCTGCATAATCCCAAACTAGCTTTATTTCAATGCATATTGAAGTCAACTTGGAAAGGCAAGAAGAGAGTAAGAGAGTCATGTCCTCTTTTTTTTCTCTTGGAGAAAGTTGACAGGTTTTTATGGGGACAGGGAGAAGTGGGACTTAGAAGAATGGATGGTTTGAGGAATTGTCCTGGTTTTGGCTGGGATAGAGTTAATTTTCTTCCTAGTAGCCAGTATGTTGCCATGTTTTGGATTGAGGATGAGAATAATGTTGATAACACACTGATGTTTTAGTTGTTGCCGAGTAGTGCTTACACTGAGCCAAGGACTTTTCAGCTTCTTGTGTTGCTCTGCCAGCGGGGAGGCTGGGGGTGCACCAGGAGCTGGGAGGGGACAGAACCAGGAGAGCTGACCC
>VXAA01003228.1:135095-160221 GCA_013399115.1 Anseranas semipalmata
CACACACACACACACACACACACACACACACACACCGCCTCCATTTCTCTGCCCCATCCCACTGTGGGTGTTTGGGGGAGTGAGTGAATGGCTGTGTGGTGCTTAGCTTCTTGCCAGGTTAAGCCACAACAGGAATGAACCAGCAATGCTGAAAAGTTTGCTGGGATGGGAGGCCTGGGATGTGGTTATCTTGGAGATGGAGCATTGTTAAGGTAGGAAGATAAGCCAAGAAGTAGAGGAAAAAATTAACATTAGAGAAAGTCAATGGGATCACAAAAGTTCTGCCAGAAATATTTTGTCAAAACCATGCAGGACTGGAGGAACCAAATATATGGATAAATCAGGTCTGATGTTAAATCAGTGCTGATGGTTAGTGAAAAGGGGGGCAAATGAGGGATAACAAGGAGTGGAGAAAAACAAACCCATATAATGGAAGGAAAAGCAAGGAACAAAGAAGATGAGTTTATTTTGCTGATGACGACAATCTGACATTCACAGAAAGGTCAAGTTATAGGATATTAATGACTTTCACTGAAAGAGGCCAGATGATGGTCGAAGAGGATTGAATATAGTGTATATATAGAAGGAGTAAGTCAGTGGCAGAAACACAGAAGAGAAAACAGACATTGCATGATTCTGGACATGAGGGAACAGATGAAATATATGGAAAACTGAGTGAAAGACATTCTTGAACCATGGCCATGGAACCAGTGGCCATGTGGATGGGGGAAAAAAAGAAGGCTGCACTCACTTATCTGCCATCACCTTGTACAACCTGATGTATTTGACCCATAACAAGAGGTATTAGGGCAGGATCTCGCACACTCTTGATTTCCTCTTAGATTCTTGCTTAACGCAGGGTGTCAGATGTAAAAGAGGGCTCCTGGTAATGGAGACGCTGAAAAGACAGGTTCATGCAGAGACATCCAGATCTCTGTGAGAATCTGTAACTTGGGGGCATGAAACTGGGAGCACGAAGGAAGTGAGAGAAGGGATTAGGATAGGAAAGAGGGTATGAAAATTAGGGAAGAAAAGGTGGAAAAGATGGAGATATTAGGATCAAGTCCAGCCGATGAAGAGGAGCAGATGTTACAGTGGATTCTGTGTTTGCTTTGGTATGAAGAGTATCAGTGCTGGGAGAGAAGAGGGAGGAAAAGTGACCTGGAGCTAACAGGAACATGACAATGATGTGATGAGTGTGGGAATGCAGCCATAGGATGTAGAGGAAAAAATTGAGCAGGACAAAATTCTTCAAACTAGGAATGGGGTGAAAAAGCCTATTTCAACACAATTATCTTGTAGTACAAAGTACAAAGACAAAAACCCAAAAGGTACAATGAAAGTAGCACGTATAGATGTACCCTGCTTGGAATATGCAGAAAGGTGTTGTATCCTCTTGCTACAGGGGAGTGAAAATGTTACTGGACAATGGCACTAGAGGATCAGCGCAGGAAGCATAATCTTGGAGCTAGGACCTCTTAAGCACTTAGACATAACAGGAGAAGTCCTGATGAGGTCTTCTGCTCCAGTATTTTCCTTTCTACTGTATTCTGCATCCATGCTCCTCCTTTCAGCTGTATTAGTGACATATATTGAAGGTCATGCTCCAAATATTAGCGATTCTGGAGAGTCGGCCATGCAGAACTAATGGTGAATCACTTTTTTTTTGCTGCAGTTAGTCTTCAGCTCTGAATAATGTTTGGTCATATCCACATTATGTTAAGTACAATGCATGCTGAAGGCCTTCCAGGTAGTGACAGCTGGGTATGCTACTTTACAGTACAAAAAATGCCTCAAGGAACTAAGCCTCAAGTAGTTCAGCATCTGTTTCAGGTTGTTTCAAGAGATGGTATATTCCTTGTAAGATTGCCCATGAAGAATTCTTACATGAGCTTTGACAGCAGCAACATTTTTCTGCATTTTCTGCAGCATGAACTTAGTTTATTCTTTTTAAGGATTTGTTTGTACTATGAAATTTAAATCTATTTGAATGTGGCTGATAAAAAAATATATTCATTGAACATGAATAACACTGTAAATATGGGCTGGGACAAAGGTATATGCAACAGCCTTTCACATTTAGCTGGAATGATACTGAATGTTTTATCCCCCATATCTGTTTAAAACTAGAGGAAATCCAGGTCTTTGTCAGCCCATTCAAGAGGTTGCTCTGTCTTCTCACAGCAACAATGTCCTTTATTTTCTCTTCATCACAAATAGCAAAATTCTCTAACAGTTGCACAGCAGGCAATAACTTGTATCAAACTCATTCCTAGAAGACAAGGGATTTTTGTTTTCTGACCAAGAATGAAGTTTTCTATCTTTTGTTTTGCCTTGAACCAAAGACTCATGAATTTATACAGGCTTAACTCAGATTTCAGGTTTCATTCAAAATAAAACAAAGAAATTGGAAATAACACCAATTAAATAGCAGTGTAACTTTTTTTTTAGTGATACAAGAATAAATTGACAATGAATGTCTGCCCTACGCCAGAGCATATTAGCTGCGAAACACAAGATGGTACCACTATAATTGGACTTGTTTTAGTCTGGCTCTGCTCAGTCAACAAGAAAATACTTTACTTTCTCTCCTAAAGAGGCAACAAGAAATGGCTTAACAAGAATCCATTACTCTGTTGTTCCCCAACACATTTATAGCAATGTGGAATTTGTTTTGGAAGTGTCAGGGTGACAGACAAACCCACTGCCTCTTCTTGTCTCTCCTTTAGCAACTCTGATGGTTGGGTGACTCTACCTTGTGGGAGTTTCTTTATGAAATATAGCTATATTGCAAGCAATTGTCCGCAGTCTTAAGGAAGAAATAATGCGAAATGCCTGGTAACTCCATATCCAGACACAACACTGCAGACAGATCTGTGCATAATCCAGGAGACATCGCCATAACTTTAATAGGTGAAACACCCTGTACTTGTAATTGTTTGAAGGAGAAGGTAAGAACAGTTGGGTATCTGCCAGCCACATTAGGGTGTGAATAATTCTCTGATCCCTAAGAAAATAAAGAGTCACAAACTATGTAGCAAAAATCCCCAAGGAGAGAGGTCTCTCTCAAAGGCCTTCTGATTCATCTTGCTGGGAAAGCCTGAAAGGTGATTGCACTTACCTACCCCTCTACTGAGTTTCTGTTCCTTCAGCCATTGCTCCTGTCCCCTGGATGCACCGATGGATATAACTTCCCCCTGTTTCCTCATTCTGGTTTATCTGTGTCAGGGCCGCTGCTCTATGGTGGGAGGGAGCATGTGCCCAGGCCTTGGAGGCCACCATTCCCTGCAGTTGGCATGTTGAAATGCCCAGGAAAGGTGTATGGCTATGGAGGTGATTAGGAGTACTCACTGGTACACATGCCCTTCTGCCATCTTTGCTGTGGGGTGATAACTGCTGACAGATGATTCTGAGCATCTAGGAGCTTTAAAATATCCCAGAAAGTTCCCCATGGTTTTTCTGTCAGAGTCTTTGCATTTTGCTGCTCTCATTAGTTTCCCTGTATTGCTTATCCTAGTCCAAGTGAAACTGCTGAACAAAAGGGATGGATTTTGTGGTAATAACAGCCTTAATCTCTGATGGATTATGGCTTCATTTATCTATTAGCAAAAAAAAAAAAAAAAAAAAAAAAAAAGAAAAAAAAAAAAAAAAAAAAAAAANGTGTATACAGGAGCACCTTAAATATACCCTTAAGCAGAATGTCATTGTTACAGTGAACTCAATAAATAGCCTGTTGGCTGCAATGAAAGAAGAGCTTAGAATAAACTATAGTGAGAAATAGCATGGATATGTCCATATTTGCCATGAAGAAATCAGCAGGGACAAATAGTTTTTTGTTTTTGTTTTTCTCTTGAATTAAAATGTAATTGTTTTGAGCACATACACATGCACAATATTAGTGCATTCTTTATATATTTATTGCATTTTCACGAAGGAGTACTGCTAAAACATGATGAGAGACAGTTCTTAAATATTATATAATTATCCAGAAGCAGAATGAACTCGATGTGTTTTCATATAGTCTGGGTTTGTGTGAATATGTTCCTGTTTTAGCACACTGAAGACTAATGTTGTGTTGGTACATATACACACATGTTTAAACTGCACCCTCTTGGTTTGTTGTGCAGAATTCTATGAACTTTTGGATTTATGTTGCCTCCTGTATCACTCTGGTGCTGTTCATTGGGCTTGTGATGCCAAAGGATTTTCCTGAGTCTGCATGAATAGTGTTATAGGAGAAGTCTTTTACATGTGATCAACCTCCTTTTAAAGTCTCATGTGTGATCTGTGCCTTAGAGAGATGCTGGAATGGACATGGAGACATTAAGCAATTTGGTAATGTCTCTGCGTCTCCTAGATTCTGGGGTTACTTTTTAGGCCAAATAGGTGTGTCTATCTCTTATGACATCCTAATTTTTATATCTTTAGCGAGCCCCCTTCATAAAGTAATATTCAGCTGTATGCTGTCACAGTGTCACTGTCCTGTGGATGGAGGTTAGGAGCATGGCTTGTGGTATTTGGGCATGCCTGGGCTGGTGGCCAGGTTGGCCTGTGCTTGGCAGGACAGTGCAACATGGCTGTTGGGTCGATGAAGTGCCTGTGCTCTGTGACCTCTTCTGCTCTTCTCCATCCTTCCCTTCCATACTTTTTTCTGCCTCTCAGCCAGACATCACGCATGCACTGGAACTGGTTTGTGAGAAGAGGAAGGCCCGTCGTCAGCAAGGTGCTGTTCATGTGCTGGGGAAAACCCACCTTCAGCCATAACCTTTGACCAAGAGCATTGCCATTACAGAATTACTCCTTACTGCTTATTGATCTCTGGTGGACTCAGCACCATACAAACCCTCTTTTCGGAGTGGCTCTCATCTTTGGTTCTCTTCTGTGCTTGGACAGAGAAGGATTTCTTTCTCTTGCTGGCTAGAGAGATGAGGGCAAAAGGAAAAAGAGCTTGGGTGGCCGAGTCACAGGTGGTGAAAGAGCTGGGAAGGGTCTCCAGATGGCTGACGTAAGAGTTCATAAAATGATAAGGACCCAACCCTCATCATGCACATGTCTCCCCGGGGGCGGCACGCAGAAGAGATGCCCCCTCTGCAGTCTCCAGGACTGACTGGGGATGCAGTGAGGGACGGGGGAAGGAGGGCTCAAACAACACCTGAAAGGGCACAGTTCTTTATTGGCGGCCGGGGGGCGAGCCCAGGCCGTCTGTGCTAGCGTGTCTCCACTTGTGCCACCTGCGGGACATCCATCCTTGCGGCCCCTTGTCTGCCTTCTGTTGGGGTGCTGAGCCGTTGGCAAGGAGCTGGGCCCAGGCTGCGGTATTGTGTCGTGCCAGGGCCTCCTGGAATGGTGTGTGCCGTGCTTCCTCACGCCCATCGCAGGCCTGCAATAGCAGTCGGGCCTTGCCAGCCTTGCTGAAGGTGTCCCCACCTGCCTCGGATGGATCTCATCTTCTGGAGAGCCCACATCTATGCGCTGGCCAGAGCCCTCTGTGGGGGGCACCTGCACAGTCTGCACCCCTTGTTTCTCTTGGTCCCTGTCCGTGGCCTGGACAGTGTCCTGTTAGGGTGGCACGTTGCTTGTCCGCACCCGTTTTCTCTATGGATCGCAGTTTGTGGGCTGGACGTTGTCTTCCACAGGTGCCACCTTGACAGTCCTCACCCATTTTTCTGAGGGTCCCTGTTTGTTTGCTGGACGTTGTCTTGTGCCAGTGGCACGTTGCTTGTCCTCGCCTTTTTTTTTGATGTATGCCAGTTTGTGGGCTGGTTGTTGTCTTGCGCTGGTGGCACATTTCTTGTACTCACCCATTTATTTGATGAATCTGATTTCCTGTGGTGGACGTTTTGCTCCGAGGCTGCCACCTTGCTGGTCTGCACCCAGTTTTTCTCTTGGCCCCTGTTCCTGTGCTGGATGTTGTCTTCTGCAGGTGACATCACTACAGTCCGCACCCATTTATTTGGCCGGCCGCCGTGTCTTGGCTGGACGTTGTCCATGGTGGGTGGCACCCTGATGTCCTGCACCCATTTTTTGCAGGGATCCCTGCTCATGTTGTCATCTGCAGGCAGCCCCTTGACAGTTTGCATGCATTTTTTTGGTTGGCCCCCATGCCTTCACTGGAAGTTGTTTTCTGCAGCTGGAACCTTGCTGGTCTGCACACATTTGTTGTGTGGGTACGTGCTCTTGGGCTGCGTGTGGTCTTCCACAGGAGGCACCCTGGTGGTCTGCACCTCTTTATCATGTCGGCCTCCCTGACTTGACTGCAAGTTGTCCTTCACGAGGGGTACCTCATCGGTTTGCACACATTTGTCTACTTTGTTGCCCTGCTTTGCCTGGCTGTCATCCCTCATTGGGCGTTTAGAGAGGGGGTGACAAATGAGGTCCTTCCTCCTTTCTTGGCTCTGTTTTCTCTTCCTCTCCAGATGGTTCCCCCGCTGCATCCTGAGCGGTTTCCTGGGCTGCTGCCCCGGCTGCTGCCCCGGCTGCATACTGGGCGGCTTCCTGGACAGCTTCCTGCGCAGCTTCCTGGGCAGCTTCCCCATCTGCCGCTCCTGCTGGTGCCCCAGCTGCTGCACTGTCTCATCCATCTTTGGACGTTTAGCAAGGGGGTGCCATCCGAGGTCCTTCCTCCTTTCCAGGCTGTGTTTCCCTTTCCTACCGAGACACACCATGGTGCTCATCCTTCAGGCTTAGCAGCGCACCACGCAAAGGCTGGCGGTCCCTGCCTGAACCTTTCCCGCACCTGGTCTGCTCCAAGTCTCCTTGGTGCTCCAGGAGCGAGTGGTGGCCAGCGGTTGTTGCAAGCCTTCAGAAATATTGCAATGTTGCAAGCCTTCCTCGAGTGCAGGTGGACAATATCCACTGCTCTCTTTGCTGTTGGTTGGAAACAGAAGTGCTGAGGGTACTAACAGGCCAACTCCTGTTCCCACCCCTGCCATCGGAATGGTTCCAACGAGTGTTTATCAATATGGTGATAGGCACTTTACACATATAAATATAAAGATATAGAGAAGAGAGGCCCTTTATTTCCTCATGAACGTTTCACAGGTTGGCCAAGTGTGCCTTCCACTTGGGGAATCCATGCTGTCTACTCCTGATGATTTTCTTGTCCTTCCTGCACCTGGAAATGTTTTCCGGGATGAGTGCTTCCAGCACCTTCCCAGGGTGCTGGAGGTGAGGCTGACCGGCCTGGAGTTCCCGGGGTCCTCCTTCTGTGATAGGATGAGGGGGAATAGGCTTAAGTTGCGCCAGGGGAGGTTTGGGTCAGATATTAGGAAAAACTTCTTTACTGAAAGGGTTGTGAGGCATTGGAACGGGCTGCCCAGGGAAGTGGTTGAGTCACCATCCCTGGAGGTATTCAGAAGACGTTTAGATGTAGAGCTTAGTGACGTGGTTTAGTGGAGGACTTGGTAGGGTTAGGTTAATGGTTGGACTGGATGATCTTGGAGGTCTTTTCCAACCAAAATGGTTCTGTGATTCTGTGATCATTCCTTTAAACCTAAATGTTTGTATGTGTTAGCAAACCATCATGTAAAACTATATAAACGTTTTCACATGTTGAACTACAGATTAACTGTGGTGCTTATGATGATAATTAAAACCACAAACACAACATATTGTGAAAAATACCACATGCACATTTAATTATCATTCAGATTTCCAGGCGTGCAGTCAGGGAAAGGAATTATTGAATGCCTCTTGAAACTTTTTTTTTTTTTTTCTCTCTTGTATTCAGTAGATCTTAAGAGATGCTGAATAACTTGCATGATTGGACCTTTTTATTTGTAGAATTTGAAGAAGATCTTTCATTATTTCTGGACTTCTTGTTTAAATGTGGATTTTTCGAACTACTTCTTAAAGTGGAAAAAAAATGGGATAGAGGATTTTGATGTGCTCATTATGTAATTTTCCATATCAAATACCTTGAAAAAAAAAAATCATTTTTTTGAATATTTCAAACCATTAAAAGTGTGTAAATTTGCAGGGAGGGGGGAAGTTTACAAAAGTATGTTTTCTTTTACAATTGTAATTATTTTTATTTGATTCTTGTAGCATCAAGACAAATATTTCTGAATATTTCTTTAAGTATCTGCTTTTGGGGACATTTTGCAATGTTTCTTTCCTGTTCTACAAACCTTGCCTTGCAGCACTGAGTTAGAGGGCTTGGAGCTGAGTGAACGAGGGCATTGCTGTTCCATGACGAAACACCAGTTAGGCTGAACTAGCCACATCAGCAGCTGAAGAAAATAAAAATGGACCATGAATAATAATTATTACATGTATATTTTTGGATTTTTTAACCAGTCTCATAAAGCTTTTAATGTTTGGCATGTGTTTTTAAATCCTGGTAGTAAGACTCTAGCAATGAGGCAAGCAGCAGAATCCTCTCCAAACCAACCTACAGTGGTGATGTAGAAGGCCAAGACACAAACGTCATGATTCTTACCAGAAGGGTGGAGACAGGAGACTAACCTCTTGATGCCTTGTCTGGGTAAAAACATACCCTGCTTTGCACAAACCCTGACTAAAATCAAAAGAGTTTGGTATTTTGACTTCTCCAACTTCATTAAAGTACTTATTTTCTAATGTAATCCTGCATTATATTTTCTATTCACCTACAGTCTTGGTGCTAATTTGCCAATAAGGATGTCTCCACATTGCAAAGCAGCACTACAGGAGAGACACCACAACCAACTCTTAGCAGGCAGGAGCATCTCCACTGCACACCACTGCAACATGCAATGAAGTTGGTGTGAGACCTGGGAATGCTGCAATGTTAGCACAGTGCTGATAGGGCTGTTTGCAAGATCTTTATACTGTCTTGTACTAAGCAGTAGAGATATGCCCAAGCTACACGTGTAAAAACCCCAAATACTAAATACCCCTATATAAGCTGTGATTGGTTAACCTGGGAGAGAGGTTCCACTAATCTAGCAGTAAAAGCTTGATGAGCTAGGAAAACCATTGAAAACAGCTGAGATTTTTTCAACTATCAGAACTGTTCAAAATCCAGACCTGTAAGCAATGAAGAAATAATGAAAAAATGTCATGGGTCATGCTTAAGATTCAAACAGATAGAGATTCTAGGATACTTAAAGAGTCAACCTCTTAAAAATGTATGTTTGTTTGTTTTAAAAAGAAGCCTCTTTTTGCTATAAACTGTTTTCTCAAAATTGTTAAGCACTTGAGCATATTTTTTTATTTTGTTTTATGCAGTGTTTTCTTCTCCTTTGGGTTTCTGAAGAATTTCATTTTTTTTAATTTCTCTGTAAACATTCATCAAAACTGAGCAAAGCCATATTTCTTTCCATTAAAAGACTTTTTCCCACAAAAGGTAATATTGTAAAAAATCAACAACAGTTTTTGTGAAATATTACACTTCAGGGAGGAAAAAAAAAGGCTTCTGCAGAAAAAGATGTGATGTTAAATTCTGACCAGCTGTAATCCAAAACAACACCTTGCAGAGTGTTGAGAAATTATAGCTACAGAGTCAGCAAAACACAGGTGTAAAGGGCTCCCTCTGTGGAACACGACTAGCTGTGATGTTTGCTGTGCATTTGAGTTTATTGGGATGTTGTCTTGGGAAGCCTTGCTGGCAGTCTTCTCTGGAAATCTGAATGCAGTGTGAGAGAAATGGGATGTTCAGCTTGAACCTTGTACTATGCCTGCCATGACACATACCATTATTATTACTATTATTTTTAGGGGTATTTTTATTTTTTTGCTCTGCATTAATGTAACCAAGATCGTAACAGCAGCATATGCACAACAAAGCTGCTAACCGAGGAAATTTCAGGCTTACAGCATTTCTTTGCACCACAGTTGCTTATCAATGAAGCGTATATATAGCCTAATTAACATAACTGGAACGACTATAATTATGCTATCATTTTGTTTACTTTAGCACATTCTGTTGAGGTATATGGGTAGCAATATTTGTTATTGAAATATTCCCCCTTGCTACATTCAGGCTGTTTAATTATCCTGTTAGTCTATTTTATTTATGGTGTGATTTAGTTGCTTAAAAGTAGGGAAAGTGTTAAAGTCCACAAAGCCTTGGCTTACATATTCTTCTCTGTTTTGGATCTTGGACACAACCTGATAAGTCTTTGAGTAGTTCTTACTCATGCAAGTAAGACAGTCCTGTTTTAATTAATATCACTATTGGTTTAAATAAGACTTTGGAGGATAGAAGCTTAAAAATAAAACTAATCAAGAACATACACAGCAAAAAGTCCTTTAGGCTTCGCATTTAAGAAAGCGCAGTGCAAAAGTGAAGCTGCTAGGTTGCACTGCTTGACAAAGACAATGAAGGAAATTGATATCAAACATTTGCCTTTCCCTGGCTTTGACTGCGCTACTGAAATGATATTATGACTGTTTTTGGTAAAAGCAAGATATCTCTCCCACAAATGTTTCTGAAGAAAGTTCCTTGTGCAGGCAGATCTTTGCGGATAGGAGCTGGCTGATTCTGCAGCACCACTTGGTGAAGTCTCCTCCTCAGTGTAGTCACCACTGCAGCTGTGGCACAAGGTGCTAAAGGCAGGTTTGCTTTATTCCTTGCTTTACGCTGCAAACTACTGACACCAAGAGTTGAGACTGATGCTTGGCGCAGTTTTCGTATAGCCTGCACAGATGCCTGTATCTTCTTGGCTTCAGCGGTGGTGTCACCAGTGCTCTCTAGGTCTATGAGAGCCTGAAAATCCCTGGTGCTCTGCAGTGTGAACACAGCTCAGGAGAGGCAACCACAGCACGTTCTTACCCTTCGTGCTCTTGTGTTAGTGCAAGAAGAGAAGGGAAAGGCACATGGGGCTTTCCTTCTTCCTGACATTCTATTCTGGAGGTCCAAGGAGGCAGAAATCCCTGTGTTTCTGTAACATGATGCTGTGGCCCTGAACTTCCTTCACCCTCGTGCACCCACAGTGCAGGCACGCAAAGCCTGGCTTTCGCTAATGGGAGTGGTGCACAACCAGCTCATCCTGCAGAGATCCAGATCCCTCACATTTCACCAGGCTTAATTCCTCTTGCTTTGTGATGATGTGCAGAACGTTAATAAAACAAGTCATGTGTTTGTATGGCTATATGAGTTCCATAATTAAGAATGTCAAGAGTATATTTTAAGTTAAGGATGAATAAATTAACATAGACATATCAAGAATGCTGGCAGTTTACCACACCTCTGGGTGTAGTCCAGGGTCTTTGTTCGCATTAAAAGAATAACTAAGGTTCTCTCAGGTCTCTTGCTGAGTTTGCTTGTTGACTGGAAATGTTTTTTTGTGTTTTTTTTTTTTTTTTGGCTTTTGCACGGAGCAAAACTATTCTTGGTAGTTTTCTCAGTAGGAGAGTACCTCACATGCTCAAGCTGTCATACTTACAGTCACTTCTGGTTGGGAACAAGTTTACTTCTCAAGCTGATACATACCACAGATGCAGTGCCTGTAGTGTGTGACAGGTCAGAGATGTCCAGCTCTTCCCAGGGATCTTCTGATGAAAACCCAAAGGCTTGAAATGTTCCCTCTCCTCTCTCTACCAGATGATTTGTACAAAAACAATATAGATGTGTAATTTAAAGGCATCAAGTATAAAAGGGTGGAGGGAATTTACTGTTTTTTGTTTGTTGTTTGTTTTCTGAAAATTGCAGTCACACCACAGCTGAAAGAAGAGGAATAAATGAAGAGGAAGCACATTTCAAGCCCACTGTTGAAGAATTCTCACAGTGGCTTGCTGCCTGCCTGCCTGCATTCTTTACTACTCTTGGTCAGGCACCATATGTAAATGAACACTGCTTACATGCAAGCTCTCCCTTAGAGTTACATCAGCTACTCCTAATAAAAGCTCAATATGTGGAACTTAATCATCTACCAGATGTTTTTATTTACCAGTTCTTATTTTTTATTTAAAATTGCTCATGGGGCTTTCTAGTCACTTGGATCTAATTCAAATGAGTAGGCCCAAATTCATCTCTGCGTCACTTTAATGATGTATTGTCAGTTTTACATAAGAGATGAATCTTGTCCTCAGACTATACTTTTTAAGAATAAAATAATCCATTACTGGAACTCAACCATGTATACACTCCTTCTAGCCCCTGGCCATCCCCATGAATGTGAATAATTGAGGACATAACCTATGGAGACAGATACACACGTGCATCTCTTTCCATCTCTCTCACTGCTATCCCAAGGTCTTTAGCAGAAAACATTAGCCAATTCTCCTTTTCTTATACAGCACGCAGAAAGAGAGAGCACTGAGGCTCAGAGCCAAGGATCTCCATGTCCAGTAAAGCAGTGAAAATTGTGCCTTAAGAAGAACTGTAAGTCTGAGCTGCCCTTGCAGGTCGTGAGGCTAGTCATAATTTTTATACATCTCCTGCTCTCTTCCTCTCACTTACTCGTGGTATTTGCTCTCTCCCTGTAGCCCAGCAGCTGGTAACAGGGAGCAAAGAAGTAGTTTTGTGGGCTGTAAAGAGCAGAGACCAAATGTTGTGATGTGCCTGCCAATGACCATGGCTGGACTTGCTGATCCTTGTCTTCCACTTTCATGCTCCCATTTCAGACACCATATATGCAAATGTATTTCTACTGCTTGGCAAATTATCCTTGAAGTCTAACCCTTTCTATTCCCAGCTTGCCTTTTCTTAGGTACAGTGTCAATCATGTTAGTTTTTTTTTTTTTTNGATGGTTTTTTGTACAAATAGACATTGTTTCACTTGCTAAAAATATATGTTTTAATTTTCCACTGTGATTTATTAAATTCAGAATGAGAAGTCCTTTCTGGTTTAAACAGCTTTCTGGTATTTTATAGTTGCGTGTAAGAACAATCACCTCACTGGGAAATATGTGACGGACAGCACAGTCACTTCCTTGGGTGACACAGCATGACAACATCTTCCTGCTCTAAAACCTTTGGCAGTGACTTGAGCCATGAACGTGAGCACATCCAGATTGTAAATACAGGTTTGCAGTTGTTGAAGACCAGGAATTCCTCTTTCAATTCCTCGCTGCCCTTTAACCATGGGCACCCCTCCACAGACAGCTGCAGACAGCTAAGCACACTGTTTTCTTATGCTCACAGCTTGATACAGCCTTATTGAACTTACTACTGTTGAGTACGTGTGTGTGTGAATTGTACAACGTCCAGACGCAGAGACCGACCACCATGGAGAGCTGATGTGACACTCTCTCCTCACGCAAAGACAGCCTGCTATATCTGCTGTGGCTTGCAGCAATACCATGCTGTGAATTATTTTATCATCACCATTCTCATCTGGGAAAGCAAACAGGATCTTGCCCTTTATTTTGGTGTTGTTTGTGCTTGCCACTCTAACTCTTGCCCTCCCCATCCCTCTTCCTACCACAAACATCACCAAAAGCTTCCGCTCCCCTTCCCCTCCCAGGCAGTCCCTTTGCCTTTGTCCTTTCTTCTCCTGCTGTATGGCTCGCGTTTCCCTTGTACCGGGTTATCTCAACAGTTTATATAAAACTCCTTTCGGCCTGTGCTAACCGCATGGAATTAGTGCAGCTGCACACCCCACTCAGACTTATTGCATGCCTTCTTTGTTTACTCTGTGTGCAGGTGACAGCAGCGCAGGCTGGAGCTACCAGCTGGTGCTGTCAGGAAGAGCAATGGATATAGCTTTGTTTCAACAAGCCTGAACTCCTGTGGCCACTAACGTGTTGTCTGTGTGCCCAGCCTTCAGCCTGGAGAGACCTACTGGTTTGTGCAAGAAAAGGGAGCCCCTTCTCTCACAGCACACCCCACATACAGCTGATGGTGCATGTGGTTTTGTGAGGATCCAGAACTCCATCCGTTGCAGCGGTCCGGAGGGTAGCATCTGCAATGGGCAAGGCAAGAGCAGCTAACAAGGAGAATGACTACAACCAAAATATCAATGAGAACATCCACTGCCCTATGTGTGTTCCTAAACCGCAGTTCATGGTAAGGCACAGAGAGTCTTCAGTAAAGAGCCTCGAGAATCTCATGACCACAAGCAGCAGAGGTTTATGGCGTTTACTTGCATGTACACCTTCCAGACATTGTTTTTCTAATAAGACCATGTTGACCGCTGCAGTGATGGAAGTATTTGTTCATGTGCACTGGCTACTCCAAACCACTGACTTTGCAGAAGACAGCTACTACATAGAGAGTTTTTTTTTACCCACCTTAGTCATTTCCCAGCAGACAAGAAACTAGTCTTTTTCTCAGACCAAAGTGTCTCTTGTAACCTCAGATACACCATGAATATATTGCATTTTAATTCAAACCGGCCATTGTTTAATTTTCTTGTTTTTATCAGCAATTTGCTTTCTTTCAAAATTTCTCACATGTGACGAGTCACGTTCTAATGCATTACTTCAGGCAGTATCTTTCATGTTGCATTAGAGTGAGACAAACTTAACATGATTTGATGCTTGCAACCTGCTTCAAACACGGCATGTGAAAGATTTGATGGAGATGCATCTTTCAGGGGAGAGACAGTGTTTTTAGATTTGTTTTCCCTTTTCTTTATATTTTCCTGCCTTTTTAATTTCAAAATGAAGTTAATTAGTGGGGCTATTGGAGAAAGTAGAATTAATCAATGCATCTATTTTTCATACTGGCAAAAATTCTATCAACCTCCAATTCTTTGCTTGATTTCTGCTTTATATTTTCACAGCTTTCTAATGGAAAGGAAAAACTACCTGGTGACCATCGGGAAATTTTTTCTAACAATGAACCAATTAGATTGGAGAAAAAATGAATATAGGCTCTCTGATAACAGAAGAAACAATTCTACTTTTGAAAGATGAGGGTTTATATGGCTAAATCCCACATGATCCGCCTCTAATATTTTAAGACTTTTTTAATTCTCTGCTTCAAAGGTGAACATAGCAACTCTGTCATATGAATGAACATACTTACCTCACAACAACAGTGAGGAATAAAAAAGAAAAATAATCTATGTTTTTACAGTAGCTTCAAATAATTTAATTTAGATTATTTATTGTTATCAGTTTACACTTAAAGCAAATATCTCATAGTTAAAATGTATATTTTCCTTAGGAAAATAACAAAAGGAATATTTTAACATCTGAAGTTTTTCTTTCTCCTAAAAATCCATTTTATCAAGAACTGTTTTTTTGAAAAATTTCTGAGCACGTGCTAGTTTCTCTCATGCCCTATATGCAAGTAACAGTATAAACATGCTGATTCTTAGAGCTTGCTAGAGGAGGTTTGTTCCTTCCACTACTGCTTGTATTTTATTTTCTCTGAGGCTTTTAAGAAGTTGTATTTACAACAAGAGACTATAGACAAGTATGAATATAAACAGGTTCATGATTCACACTGGGCTAGACACTGATGTTTTTATTCCTTCTGAATCACCCTATTTTGCCCCATGAGTGATCCCAATAATTTCAGTTGGATGACTTGGACTATGAACTCAGTTCATTATATGTGTAGGTAATGCATTCTGGTTTTACAGACTATTTCAGTGTGGGGATCTTTATTTTAACTGCACATTTCATCTGGTATAAATGCTAATATAACTGCAGCAACCTAATTCTTCATCATCTTAAAATTATGATATAAAAAAAGTGCTCTGGACCAACCAAGAAACACAAGCCTAATGCAGGAGCTGCTGGGTAACATTGTAAAATTCCTATGTAGGAAATCAGAAAACTTGACCAAAACAGTCTTTTTGCCTGTCAAAATCTATTAAATTTTAACTTTATCTTCTGTCCCAGAGACACAGATCTGATCAAGAATAACCTCAGTCAAAATGAGCATGAAATGTTTTATCTGGATTTGCTTTTAACTTGCTTTGTACTAGAGAGAGATTCCATAAATTCCGATAACTGTCCTTCTAACACCTCTAACAGCTCTTCTAATTGACTTCATAAATGAGAACAATGAGGCTACAGAGTAACTCTCCAGTAGAGGAAGCAAACAGAAAAAAGAAAAGCCACCCTCAAGCCACAAAACCGCTACTTAAACAGAACTCTAACTTCAAAATGTTTGTCCTTCCATTTCTGAAGAGGTTCTTATAACACAGCTGTTGGAAATAAGAGACTATCTTCAGTACAAGGGTCAGCACTCAGTGTTTCTTTATAAACCATATATATTTTTTGCTCAGACTCCCTGAAGTTGCCAAAATGACATGTCAAACTGAGTACCGATGTTATGAGCAGAGGATGTAGGGTGTATCTAATGGCTGGTTGTAAATGACTGGGGAAAAAATAGAAATATTACTAATTGAAATATTTTTGTTTCCAAAATGGAAATATTTTATGTGTTCTGGTTTCACAAAGACCTGCTTGCTTGGTGCACTCTTTCACTGGCCTAAGAAGTGGTAGTGCTCCTCTCAACCTGGAAAAGAGGAGGCTCAGGGGCGATCTCATCCATGTGTATAAATACCTGAAGGGAGGGTGCAGAGAAGATGGAGCCAGGTTCTTTCCACTGGTGCCCAGTGCCAGGACAAGAGGCAGTGGACACAAGCTGGAACATAAGAGGTTCTGTCTCAACATCCGGAAGCACTTCTGTTCTATGCAGGTGATGGAGCACTGGCACAAGTTGCCCAGAGAGGTTGTGGTGTCTCCCACCTTGGAGATCTTTAAAAGCCATCTGGACATGATCCTGGGTGTCCTGCTGTAGGTAGCCCTGCTTAAGCAGGGGTGTTGGACAAGATGACCTCCAGAGGTCTCTTCCAACCTCAACCATTCTGTGATTCCATGATTCCGTGATAGAGGTAATGGTGTTTTCTAGCTCACCCATACCGATGTGTCTGCATTTAAACAGAAAACAAAGGGAAATGTGATGGCCTTTTCCTAGGGTGAGCCACTCTTTCTTCTAAATGAGATTTTCACAAGCTGGCAGGATATTGAGTTTCATTGCTGGATCTGTAGCCAACTATTTGATTTAGTGATATAACTCAACCAGTAATGACTATAACCCATTGATGTGAAAGAAAGCAGTATGTCAAGAACATACTACAGTGGAGGCTGTGATGCTACCATACATACCTGGTCAAACTGTCGTAACTTCCAAATCCATAAGCAAATAGTTAAAGCTGTTTGCAGCAAGCCAACATAAATCTAGAAAATTATCCAGCATCTTGTACAATTTTTTTTCCAGAGCATGTGCCAGAAGGTGTGTGTTGTGTTAAACACCTAAATAGGTATCCTGATTCACTGTGAGGCTAAATGTTTTCAGTGCCAGCTCTCTTAATACAAAAAGCTGCATGAACAGCAGTGGAAATTACTTGTCATACATAGATTTGCCCGAAAGCCCTGAGGAGGTCTCTGGGAGCTCTCCACTTCCTCTCTGCACACTGATGAGTCTTTCTGGTTCTCTCTGGTTACCAACAGGCACTTCCCTTTGCAGCTCCTAAAATACCAGCTCTTAAATGGCTTGTACACATCTGTGCGGGCACAGCTGAACAGCAATGTGGATACAGCATGCTTCTTATGTTATCACAGCTCCCTATTTTTCTGATTTGCCACCCTTTTGAAGAAAAATGCCTTTATGTAAACTAAACCTTAATGCAAGTCAGATTAAGGTAAAAGGCAGATGGAAGTATTAATTCACAACATCCAAATTAGACTATAAAAACAAATGCATACACAAGGCATGGGCAGAATGAAAGAAAAAACACACAATCTGTACACGTGAACCTGAGATCGTAAAGAGTTATTTCTTACTGCAGTCAGCTGACTTGCTGAAGGTACCTCAGGGTGAACCTTATCGGTATTTTGTCTTCCTTCAAGCCTGTAATGTCATCTTGCTTCCCTTGGAGAGAAGTCTCCCTGGGCAAGCCACCAGCTTTAAACCACCTCTCCTGGGGTCCTTGGGACTTGCTACTCATGTCAGTCTTCCCACACAGGCAGCATGGATTATTACTTGGAAATCCAAACTGACTGCTCGCTTTCAGCCCTCTCACAGGAGACACAACAGAGTTTGGCTCTCAGTGAACCTTAACCAACTTTTCATTTGTTATGTATTCAAATTTTCATTGCAAAAAAACTAATTGGAAGTTCTAATCTTTTAAGTCACAGTCACGCAGTGTACAAAAACCCTTGATAAAATATCTAAATAAATACATCATGGAAAACAAATAAATCCTGGTGATGATAAAAGGCTAATCCAATAAACTAATCTGATCAAAAGATCAGTCTTGTAAAATCAATTACATTTGTCTTCAAACACAAAAACACAGACAAGGTTCTTAGAAGAAATACGTTCTCTATAGGGATTAAACCACAAATTGATTTATGAATATACTCCCCAAAGAGAAACTAGAATATAATTCCTAAAGTATCTCCATCAAGAACAAACAGGAATTTTGTCTCTTTTGTACTAGTTTAGCAACTCACTTGAAAAGATGTAAACAATGTTTGGTATACAGCGTGTGATTTATAGCATACACTGTTTTGTCTCAGTGCTTTTAAGGAGAACAACGGCAAGCTGTAAAACCTTCTGCTCCATATCATTCCGGCAGAATAAATCCAGTTCAGATGCTCTGTAAGGACTGGTATTTCAAAGTGATAACTGACAATTTATAAATCACCCACTTTATTTTGCAATGAGACAGCACATCTGTAATCCATATTTATTTCCCATTAATAACTGTGAGGGTGCTGCTGCATTGTTTCATATTATGTACATTTCACCTTAATAACTAACCTTGAAGAAGAGAAAAAAGTAGCACACTTTCCTCTTTTTTTTTTTTCACATCTAAAAAATATGCTAAGAGGAAGAGTTTCAAATATATTCAAATATGATATGAAACTAACAGAAGCTCAAAATTCTCATGAGTTTATTAATAAAATCCATTTTGGCTTCATTTATTCTTCATTCTCTTTTCAGACATCCATATCAAATATGAAAGCAGAGCAACACAAAGGGGAAATACTTTATTTCACTATGAAAAAAAAAAATCAAAATGTTGAGTCACTTCAGGGTTGACATTGGTAACTGTGTGACTTTGCATGCCTCCAGGATTTGTAAAATTGCCAAAATGATTTAATCACAGATTTTAAGAAGCTGGTGGGACTAGACTACCATGAGGATGATTTAGCAATGAGAAGATGGATTACAATGAACCCTGCTAAGGGAGGGTTATAACAGGCCAAGGTACATTCCCTGCCTACCCTCGGGCTAGGCTGCCTGTTGAAACCCAGGAGAAACATGTAACCTGGACTGTTCCCATTTGCTATTCTGGCCTCCTTGCCTTGGGAAATGACCGCACAAGTTGCAATCAACTTTGTCACAAAGTCCAGAAATGAGGCAAAGAGAAGGCTCCAGTCACCCCTCCTATGGAAGTTTCTTCTCCAGCATATAGCCATGAGTTCATGCCTGGCTGCAAAGAAAGCTCGGTACAAAGCCTGTCTTACCGAAGAGAGAACATCTTTTCCACTTTAACAGTTATTTCTTTTTTAATTTTGCCCAATTCTAAGTTTGAAACAATGGTTTCTGTGATAAAAGGCATACCATTTTGACTTCTTTTGAACTTACAATAAGGTTTATTTCAGCCTTTAATTATTGAGGCATAATAATCTCCATTAATAAATCCTATATACGTAAGCTGAAAAAATTAACCTCCCAGGCAAAAAGAGATATGGAACTGCATAGGAAATGTGTACAACACCTACTTTGTAATGCAGATCCTAATCATCACTAATGGCTCTTGAGTCTGTTTCCTTCCACTGTGTAAAATTGGCATGATTAAAAATACCTTTACAACAGGGTTCTCTCTCTGCTCCTGCCTAATATTGCTCATAAATCAAAATACTGAAGATGTAATCATTGGCTTCATGTCACACTAAACATTCAAAATCATTATCCCAAAATCCTTTGGGAAAGCAGACGAGATGCTCTCAGTTCAGCTCCCTGTAGATTGTAGGTCAGTAGCACAAAGACAGAACATATAATTGGACTCAAGTGGTAGTCTGAGCTCAAAAGAGGCCAAGGACAAATTAGTCCAAATCACCTCCTACTTTAAAAAGAGACATTTCAACATGGGCACAGTTCAGATTTGCAGCTGCCTGACCTACAGATAAATACAAGGCTTTAATGCTTCCAGAAATTGAACAGTGAACAATTTGGGTGTCTGAATATAACAGGAAACAACAGTCTTTTTGATCCAGGGCATTTCTGTGAGCATTTTGGCTACAGGATGAAGTCTGAATTCCTGAATCTACATTGAAGAGTACAAAATTCAATTTTAAACTCTAGATTATAAAAGCAAATGAAGTCCAAAATGAAAGCATCATGCAAATATTAACTGTGAAATGCTTCCAATAAATATCAGGTATTAACATTTAAGGTTATATGACATTTTGCAGATGCAGGATATAATCAGACATCTACTGTCAGTCAGATAGTATATTAAAATACATGCAAATGCAAAAATCACTGATCTGATATACATTTTGATACCGTGTACATGGTATGTGTTTAATTTATTTTACCAAGGAAGTTTTAAAATGGCTAAGTACTCATTCTGAATAATGGGAGAATAAATCAAGAAAAGATCAGTCTATATTTGTCCTATTTCTTATATTCTCTAACTATCCAATAGCAGCTGCAGCATGCAGCAGAAGGTTAGGGTTAAGACTCTCTCATTAGACTTGAAGTGGCAAATATGTTCCTAAAATTCAGGAGTCAAAGAAGTTGTCTAGATTGGAACTTAGGTTCATATTCACATCTAATTGACTGTCAGTTAATACATAGTAACACAAGTGCATTTCACAATTTGGGTAGAACAAACAAATATTTGCTTCCTGAGAAGCTGTTTGCAATACATCAGTAGCATTTATAACACAGTCAGGCTGGAAAGAGAGCGAAGTGGCTAAGGTACGAGCCCAGGATATAAAAGAATCAGCTTTCCAGCTTCACCCCAGACTTTCTTGGACCAGTCATGTGGGCCTCCCATATGCCTCAATTTCCCTTCTGTATTGCAGGGCAAATAGCATCGTTCTCCATCAAAAAGGACATTCCTGTAGGTTTGTGATTCAGCCTAGCTAGCCAGGCAGGAGGAAACAACATACTGTGCTTCTCACTTTCTACGGTTATTTTTGGAGCTTTACAAGGAGATGGGAGAGATGAAAGCAACATCTGAATTGTGCTTTCTACTGCTGTAACAAAGGTAATGGTGTCTATCAGATTTGATCAAGCTGTTGGGCTGCTTTTAGTCTACTGTACTTGAAACACTGAAGCACTTTGTTTACTTTGTAGTGTTTTGATGCAATACTTCTCCATTGGTTCAGTTTATGCTCAAAGAGATTTAAAATTGGAAAAAAAACTTTTAAGTGGTACTTTTACTGTTTGTCTCAAGGGCCTGACTCACAGGAGCTATCACATTTCCCCAGTGCACTAACATTTCAGCTGGAGCATTGCAGTCACCATTGTGAAGCAGTGGCCGTATTTTACATATATATTGCTTTGTAATGAGTAAACAGTTCCTGTTGAAAAGAAGCTGGTAGAGCAGGAGGTGGCAGGTTACAGTTTTGCCTTCAGGAAGACTGCAGCTGCCACCAAGAACAGCCAAGACCATCCAGGGCAGACTTCTTTTTGCCCAGCCACACAAGTTAGGAGAGGGGACACATTTTTCGCAGTGCAGGACTTCGTGAGGCTATAACAGAAAGATGAGCTTACAGCACACTAAAAACAATGGTGAACTCTTGCTGACTTCTGCTGCATAAATATTCATTTTCAAGAATATAGCATTTTCAAGCAGTAGGAAGAGCAGTTCTTACACACACCTGCTCTGTGGTGGTACCATCACACTGTTCATACGGTGATTTTGGGTACTGCCTATCTTCTGCAAGGTGCCCACACTCACCATGCTCTCAGCTGAAAAGGAATGGAGATGAATTTTGTTCTGGGTATTTTTGAAACTGGTGTTTTAGTTTCTTCTTGTTTCCATCCTTCCCTGTCTTTCCCATCATTTTATCCCTCCCCCTTGCATTCGTTCTCCTCTCTCTAATCCCAACCCAGCTTTGAAGTCATTGACCTTGAAAACAAAAAACAAAAGAGCAATTCTCTTGCCAACTGCAAATACCTTGACAGCTGCAGCATACAAACCAAGCTGTGAAGTCAAGCAAACCTGTAACGTCTCACATCAGAAGCCCTCTCTCTCCCTCTGTCTGGGTTTCTGCAATGTATTATTTTACCTTGATTACATCATTCCTTTGTGAAGACCTTAACTCCTATGTAAGCTTGACACAATAACTACCTTAGTCTCTATATTAAATATATCATAGAAATGGAGGAATTTATGGATTTTGGTAGTTTTTTTTTTTTTTTCAATGTTGTTAGATGCCAGCAGAGATTTATGGCAAGGATCCCTCAATCTCATAAAAACAGCCACAACAACCCAAAACACCTCAAGGGCCTCTAACTTTTAGAAATCTGTAATGCTGTGTTGTCAATAGGGAGGATTAAGAGGACACACTGTATTACTATGGGATTCACACTAAGGCTGCCCAGGAGCTCCTGGGGACCTCAAAGGCCACAGTTGTTTAGCTCAAAGCTGCAAGGACCTCTCATAGTGTTGAGGCTCATAGTAGGTATTTAACCTTGGACCTCTACTTTAACAATGCAAAACCGAGCCTGGAAATACTTGAACCTCTGGGTCAAGTCCACTTGCACAGAGGCAGCGGTAGATTCACAAAAATTTCTATATGTAGGCAAACCACTAGAGGGAGGGAGAGGTCTGCAGTGCCCGAGTAGCACTTCCCAAAACAGCTTCTCCACATCTACTCCATCACCAAGGGCAGGCTGGACCTCGTCTTTTAATAGCAGGCTGGGACTTCGGTTTTGACCCTAGTGAAGGTGGCAGCAGTTCCCCAAGGTCTTCAATGTCTGACCCTTCAAAAAACGACTTGCAGCTTTCCTTAAGCCCTGGCTGCTGCTCCCACATGGATGCAATTTCTCAGTGCTGAGGCTGCAGGCCAGATGGACGTGTCCCATGGGCTGAATGTGGCCCAGGAGCCATGAGCTGCAGCACCATATGTAAGTGGTGTTTTACATACGTATCAAATGTCAGGCCTCAGCTAAGATACTGATGAAGTATAATGCTACTGCTGTAGCACAGTGCCCTTAATATTATCCCGCAACGTGGAAGAGTCCTTCCTCCAAATCATTAGCAACAGATGAGCTCTGTGCTTATTATAGACCCCCGAGTACTTTGTAGCAAAAACATATCCAGAACAAAGTGTGTCTCCATTTCTCCTCAGCTGAGTTTTAGCAAAGAATTTAATAAAGATTTATAGGTTTTCTGAGATTGTTTTGAGCTTAGCCAAGGACTCTTTCTTTAATCAGCCTTTTCTGGGAGGGAGGGGGAGGGGGCAGGGGAGGAAGTGTTTCCAAGGTAATAGAAATTGAAGCAATATCTCAGGTATCCCCAACCTCTCTCAATGTGCTACCAGCCCTTTAACTTATGAGAGATCAGACTTTGTTTTTACAAGTCTCATCCAGAAAAGCTTTGTGTGAGTAATAAAATGTTAGGCCTCATAAGCTTATGATAATGCTCATGTCCCTGTACTTTATTACATTTGGAAATCAAAAATTAATCCCATAAAATTTCCAAAATAATAAGAAAATGTTCTGAGGGCAAATAGGTGAAAGCTATTCTGTGTCGTTATTTGTTAATTAAACTACTGAAGGCCTTTTGGATGATTGGAGATGGACAAATGCTAGAATAGAACTTCCACTCTTGCAAGGAGCTTAAAATGTTGCTAAGAAATATTATAGTTTGGAGTTGTGATAGACTTCATTCTCATGTGATTGAAGTGAATGTATTCATTCTTGCTAAATTAATGTTCCAAGCATTCTGAAATGCTTTTCAGAGAAGACACAAAAGATTTCCAGGTAACTTGAACAAAGGTATAGAATTCAGGGAGAAATGGTATTTAAGTCTGAAGAGAGTGTAGTCTGTTGTTAATTACAGGGATTAATGCAGTAAGAGTTGGAGGAAAGACTGTTTTGGTGGACCTTGGAAATGGTGATCCCTGCCTGCCTAGGAGAAGCAACCCAGGTCTGTTCATTTTTTCCACACGGGTAGTGTTTGTCGAACTACTGACCATTCAGGTTGGTTTCCTGCAGACTCTTTTTGATTGAACCATACTTTTTTCTGGGACACGGCACACAAAATGGGATACAATATTCAAGATGAGTTGATCAATAGTAGGGACAGTAACAAAAAGAAATTTCACATCTAGCATACTTTTCTGTGTTTGTATTTGCTCTGGCTGGGATTCATTGTCTTTTTCTGCAGACCTGCAGTCCAGCTCACATCTTTCTCCTTTAAGCACACATCTGATTATGCCTACATGTGTTTTACTTACCCTATTAAACTGCATCCTGTTTATTCCAGGACTCTCTCTTTTTTTTCTTTTCTTTTCTTTTTTTTTCAGGATTGTAGCAACCCTGGCCATTTGGAGTTTGGAGACTTTGTTGTATGAACTCCTCATGTCACCATCTAAGTCTTTAACAAAAATATTTGTTAACTACTGTCAGACCCAGACCCCTACTACAAAATCCTGCTTACTGGATCAGTCCAGTTGCCAATTGTTAGGGATTTTGGATTGAACATGAACCCCAAACTCTTGGAGACAGAATCAACAAGCAATTGTGCTGTTAGAAGATGGGGCAGAGTTTTCATACTCTACCAGAACAGATATGTCCAATAGTCTGTTGCTAACATCAGCCAGTTTCAAGGGTAGATTTAAGAAACTTCAGAATGGGCAGCTGTGGAACTAGGGGAGATTATGCTTTAACCAGAAATTACAAGTGACAGTAGGATAGTGCATACTGCGTTTCTGCCAGACAATATTATCTGGGAATCTGAGCAGAGAGAAGTAATGGAGACCTCTTTGGGAAGATAAATTGTACATCCTGTGAGAGAGGATGGTTTTGTTTTTAAGCCCCTGACTGTTCAGCTTTGCAGGACATCTGACAAATGTTTCTACCACATGCTTTTCTTGTGGACCTTGAACAGATCAGTTAATCTCTTTGAGCATCAAATCTCCGTCTACAATGTGAGGGGGAAAGCTTTTCCTGATTCTGAGGGATACAGGCAACTGAGGTGTCTGACGGACTCCATGATACTGTAAGTGCTACCCTCTCTCCCCTTCTCCCCCATCCCCCCAT
>VXAA01003228.1:163058-202646 GCA_013399115.1 Anseranas semipalmata
CCTTTGAATAGCACAAGTCTTATTTCTGACTTACAGGGATTGTCATCTGCTCATCTCATTCTCATGTGGTCTCTCTGGACAGAAGAGAAATGATGAACGTTGCATTCCTTCACTATCTTGGTCCCCAGGGAAATAACTGTAGCCACAGATACAGAGCAGAAAAAATGAGTGAGCTGGGCTTTTTCACCATCCTTTATTTACACTTTTCATGGTTTCTTTTCTCTTCAGTATTGCTTAGGTATTTATGTTCAGCTAGTGTCCCAGCAGGGAACAAAGTCTTTACTCTCACTAGTGGAGTTTCTTACCACAGCAAGGAAAGGGTATGAGAGCCCAGATAAAAAACTAGCTAACAAACAAATTTCTGTAACTTGCAGCACAGTTTGGAACTGCCAAAATTATGACACCAAATGCTGTTGTCTGGGTCAATCCAGAGTAATCCCACTGGTCTCAGAGCAGCTCTGGATGCACTGAACTCCACTAGTAGCAAAACACCCTTGATAAAGCACCTGGCCCCAAATGAAGCAAGATATGATATAGTGTTCTACATGGCATAAATTGAGCTGGGGGGGGGGCAGGATTGTAGCAATTTTGTAGCATAAACTGTGATAAAAATACTGGCAGATATTAACATTTGCCTGGTTTCAGGATTCTTTACACACCCAGAAATTAGATGAGATTTAGCAGGGTCTTTTCCCCCGAAGGCCAGTGAATTTTTGCATAACTCAACAGATCTTTTCTTGATTTTTATTTGTCATTTATAACTCATTTTGACTGCCTGAGACATGCACCCAGAAACAAGGGATACTGCTATAAAAAGGAAGTTCATCAGGTGAATATGGAAGGAGAGGGTGAAGAGGGGGATGTTTTAGCTGACTTCATGGCACCAGTGAGCCACCAGGCATCCCAGTGTAGCTACCTTGAAACACACAGAGAGAATGTTGCAGGTGAAACAGGGAACTGCAAGGTAACATTGCATAGGATTCAGGAAGGATAGAAAAATTACAGCATACTTTCTAGACTGAGGAATCCACTTCTATTTTATAAATAGGATTTTTCAAAAGTGTTGTTTTTGTTTTTTTTTGTTCTGTTTTGTTTTTAACAAAGAGCTTGGATAGATGAACCTAACAGAGGCTGGGCAGAAATATCATTATTCTGCACAGTTTTTACAGGTAGGTAAATGCAGGGAGAGAGAAAAACCCACAGGCAGGGTAGGCACTCTTTCTGTACTAAGAGCAACAAGAGGACTCAGTTCTCACCTTTCACTCAGTAGCCTGTGGTTTGTTCTTTCACCTGGCATCAGGGAAAACCATTTTCAAATTTCCTCTCTGTTACAGGGAACCTGAACCCACATTATCTCCTTTACCAATCTGTCCTCAGGCTTTCATTCACTCTCAATTTGGGCCTGTTCCAGAAAATGGAAAGCACCAAAATCTCTTGTCAGGTATGTTAACCATACTCTCTTGTATAAAGAAATCATCCCTTATTCCACCTATGCATCCAGCCTGAGGGATCTCATGGAGTAGGATCTTATGGAAAAATACCAGTCTGTGGGTCCTGGCACCACAGATTTCATCTCAGCATCCAGTTATGTGGTGATGCTGGGAGTTGGTGTGATATAAGGGCACACACACAAAAAAAGTCTGTGACTATGCTTGCAGTTACACAGAAACGAGTGAAAAGTGGCTTGGCACAAAGGCAGCTGCCTGAGTCCATATAGAGCCAGGAGAAGCACCACTGGCATGTGAACTGGGACAATACACCTGAGAAATTATCAACAGCACTAGAGGTGGTGGTTTCTGCTTGCAAGAAGAACCGTATCTAGAAGAAACTGTACCTCCTCCACGCACCATTCACTGAATTCAGTGAGTGAAACCGATCTTGGTTAGACTTTTTGATGACAAATTTCATTGAGGCAAAGTGATGAGGCAATTACCTTAGGTCCTACAAAAATTAGTAGACACTTTCTGACTCTGTAGGAAAGAGAAAACTTCACAGCCAGCACTAGTGGGGGTACTCAGAGGAGTCTGCAGCCACTGCTTCTTCAAGAAGAGTTGATGGAGCTATGGGATCACAGATGAGCGCAGGTGTGCCTACTGGTCTATTATCTTAAGTTTGTCCTACAAAGAGATAAAAGGAAAAGCAATGGGGTAACTTCGAAGGCACTTGCTTGAATCTAGTCAAGGTTTTACATATCTTCTCTTTGTAACGAGAAACAAAAATGGTAAAGGAGTTTCTTAGAAGCAACAACAACAACAAAAGCAGGGGCAACATAAAGGATGTCAGTGCCATGAGTTAAATATCCTGTTGTACCAGGTGCTAATGTAACGGACTGCAGTGAAGATGTATATTGTGAGGAATTACTGCATCTGCAAATCATTATTTACAGTAGAAATAACATGTAGTACCATGAGCCACTGATGTTTCTCACGTGGAATTTGCAGGAGATCGCCTTTAATTAACTTGAGCCACTAGTGAAAGTAAGTAAATAAATTAATGCAATCTTGATCTTCTTAGAATTGAATGGGGTGGAAGATTTCTTCATTGCCTTAGGAATCTCTTATACATCATTTCTTGGTAATTCAGGTTGATTGAACTATTCAGTATGGAGATACAAATTTCCCTCCTCGTCTCTGAGTATGTTGTCGGCAGCAAAGGAAAGGAATTGGACTTCCTTGGAGCTAGTGCAGGGTTCCACAGATTAACAGCATTGATGGTGCAGTTATCACGACACTTCTTGTTCCTCAAAGGCTGCTCTTTTTGCCTCTTAGCATAAGCAAATTAACACACCAAAGGGGAAATTTAATACCAGGATCACCAGGAACTTTGTTTTAGGGAGTCAGCAACATCTACTAAAGCAAAGGAATATGAGTGTCAGAATGATGTTTTCTACTTGTGCTCTTGTTCCCAGGATGGGTTTTCATTTATATGGATGCCATTATCTGTCTATGAAAGGAAAGAGGGAAAGAGATTGGAACTAGCAGCAAGTACTGAACAGTAAAGGCCTGAATATATGCAGGTTTGTATTCTTCATTGGCTGTGACTGAGCATTTCACATGATTATTTTGAGTTCCCTGACTGGGCAAATGCTGCCTAATCCAAAGCCCACCCAAAATTTTGTACAGGAGACTGACTGGCTCTTTTTCAGTCCTTCTGCAAGGAATGACTAAGCTGGATTTGGAGCCATTTTCACATCGATCACAGCCAAAACAAATGCAAGGACTGAGAACTAGTTCTATAGTTTTGTAATTCAAATTTACTTTCTCTGCTGAGGTCAAACATTTGCTGGCTAGTCACAACAAAATCACCATATATTACATGTCAAGTGTTAGTATAGCTTAAAAGACAAACTGATTTCAAACATCAGAAGAAAGAATAAAGTTTAAACCATAGGAACAGTAATTTCTTTCTCTGGAAATCAATAACATTGTACAGAGGAGAGCTGCAAAACCTCTCCAGTTTCTATTGCCATAAGCCAAGGCTCTGATTCCCACTCCAAGCATTGCTCAGGCTCAGCAGACTTTGATCCTCACGGTGAGGAAACAAGGATCCGACCTCTGCCTGAACTTGGGCCCTGTGGAGAAAAAGATTCCCCAGTCAGAAAAATAGAGGTTTCCGAGCTTCTTATGCATCTGTTAGATTCCCACCAGGCAGTGTGTGCACACTCATGTGAAGTGTTCCTGAGTAGTCTCCTCTAATTAACCTCTCAGAGAAGGTTGCCAGCTAATTTGCTGACCAACCCCAAACAACTGAGAAAATAAGGAAATATAAAAAATGCCAGGCACTGTTTTTAAGCATGATTCTTGAATTAACTTTGCCAGCTAGAGCAAGCAAATAGCCCTGGCTGCTGTGCAATAACCTCATTCTCTGGTCCGCTTCTAACACTGGCCCCTTCTCACCTCCAGCCTTTCTCACTGGGAAGCTTCCTGATTTGATTAAGTCATTATTGATTTCATTGTGTGGATGTAATGGAAATCCTCAAAGTGGAAGGAGCTGTAAACATAAGCCAAAATTCAGCTCACTGCATCTCCTAACAAACATACACACAAAGCAACAAGCTGAGTTACACTTGAAACCCTTCCAGGAATTTGCTGAAACCCCCAGATTAGGATACACTAGCTTTTTGCAACTTGAGTGGAAAACCAGCTTACACTGTCCCATACAACATAATTTTTCATCTCTGCTTCCTCCCAGGTCCTGAGGGCTTCCAAATACATACCTTCATTTTCTATCATTGGAATTGTGTTTCTTTCTCTTTCTTCCAATGTTTTCACCTGATGCCTGCTCACACCCACCAGCCATAATCCAAACTTCAGCTTCTTGTTTCATACCTCTAGATCCACCAGTTTTCCTTCCTTAAGTAGACTGGCTGTACTGCTCCTTGCTTTCCATGTAGCAAGGCATGGCAGGGGAGATTACCAAGCAGATAGGACATGGGAAAGGGGATGCAAAAGTGAAGGGCCTCATCTAGCATTTGGGGATTTCTCCTCATCAGCTTGAATGCTGCTCAGTGGGGTGCTTCAAGTATATTTGCATTCATTGATTTATGCAGACAATTATATGACATGATTGGGAGACTGGGAGAAGAAGAACTCGAGAGCAGCCCTGCGGAGATGGACTTGGGGGTCCTGCTGGATGAGAAGCTGGACATGAGCCGGCAGTGCGCGCTTGCGGCTCGGAAGGCCAACTATGTCCTGGGCTGCATTAAAAGAGGGGTGGCCAGCAGGGAGAGGGAGGTGATTGTCCCCCTCTACTCTGCTCTGGTGAGACCCCACCTGGAATACTGCGTGCAGGCCTGGGGCCCCCAGCACAAGAAGGATGTGGGGCTCTTGGAACGGGTCCAGAGGAGGGCCACTAAGATGATCAGAGGGCTGGAACACCTCTCCTATGAAGAAAGGTTGAGGGAACTGGGCTTGTTTAGCTTGGAGAAGAGAAGGCTCCGGGGAGACCTCATTGCGGCCTTCCAGTACCTGAAGGGAGCGTATAAACAGGAGGGGGAACGCGTGTTCACACACGTTGATAGTGATAGGACAAGGGGAAATGGTTACAAACTAAGACGGGAGATTTAGGTTGGATATTAGGAGGAAGTTTTTCACTCAGCGGGGGGTGAGGCACTGGAACAGGTTGCCAAGAGAGGTTGTGGATGCCCCATCCCTGGAGGCATTCAAGGCCAGGCTGGATGTGGCGCTGGGCAGCCTGCTCTAGTAGTTGGCAACCCTGCCCAGAGCAGGGGGGTTGAAACTAGATGATCTTTAAGGTCCTTTTCAACCTATGCCGTTCTATGATTCTATGATTCTATGATTTGCTTGTGATAGTTGGAAGTTTTTTCACTGACCCAGTTCTTTTCATCTCTCTGTAGCTTTGATTTGCTGTCTTGGAGAAAGGGATAGGGTGCAGGTATAATAGCTATTTTAGGTAAGTAGATTCAAGATGTTTAACGTAGCCTGTCACCCTGAGGACAATGGAATTAGCTATGGTTGACACTAATACTCTGGACTGTAAGTTGCAGTGTCCCACAATGCCTGTCTACTCCCTTCAGGAGACCTACCTCTCTTGTGTTAAAGTGGGTCAAAAAGCTGGAAGGATTGCTTAAAGTGTTTGCATCTTGATGGTGACCAGAAAACTGCAACACCTTATTAAGAAATAGCTAGTGGCTGTGTAACAGTTAAAGTCATGGATGTCAGTAATAGCATACATTGAGAAACCAGCCAGTCTGGGATGTGGAGCGGGGCATTCTCTAACTTCTGGCAGAGACAGTGACTCCCCATCATCACCTTGCTTTGTTCACAGCTGGAGGAGTTGAGCCCCTGCCTTAACCAGCAAGTTATTGCTAAGGACACTGTATCTTTGTGCCTTTTTCGGGGGGCTTCCTCAACATTTCTAACAGGGCACTTAACATATAGTGTGGGAAAAAGCTTTATGCATTCACTGTAGTCCAAATGTTGTTAGCCTGTGAATAAATGTTGCAGTATTGAACATCTCAGAGCAAACATAGTGGCTGGGAAGCTGAGGAATGGCCCTTTCTTGGACAACTAGGTGTGGAGTACACACCACAGAAGGTAATCCCCTGGATTTTCAGGACAGTAGAATATGACATGAAGCTCTTGTCTTTAGAAAAGCAATCTGCCAGCAATCCCTTATTCAGCAGAGGTGAAGTTTCCACGGATCTTGTTAGATCTGGGCCCTGATTACCCTCAATCTAGTTGTGGATACTGGTCCATGTTTCCCCAAAGATGGCACTTAAAATGATACACCTGCCTCTTCATAGGACAAAGTGGTTTTCATAACTTAATGGCATTTGATCTTATTGGGATAAGTCAGGATATATCAGACGAGGTTGTTATCTATTCTGGTTACTTGCTTAGAGCCCTTAGCCATAATCAAGTTCATCCCTCTGCCGCCTTGCTTGAGGGCAGAATCTTCTTTTGAGCCCCCAAAATACTGTGCTTCAGTTATTTATAAATGTTCATCAGATCATTTGCCAGTACAAATTACAGCCTGAGTATTATCCGTGAACTGTGTATTTCCATTATTCATCCTGGTCTCCACTCCTGATTGGATGCCTGAAACTTTATGAATAGAGAAAAAAGTGAATGATGAATAGTGAATCATGAATAATAAACAGAAGATGAGTACACTTTTTCATACTCCTATTCCTGTATGAATATGTGTATTCCACTATATCAGTTTTCTTCACCAACATTCATATGCAGAAAAAAATAGATTGAAATAAGACTAACAAAAAAGGGCAGGAATGCAGCTGAATCAAATCAGGAACTGTATTTTTTTTTTTGTGCATAGTTGTGAATGCACCACTCAGCAGTCATTCAGCTCCGGCAACACTCAACTGTTCTGGGGACAGAGTTAGCTGGAGAGGCGAGAGCAGGTTTTTTTTTTTTTTTTTTTTTCCTCCACGAATCCCCCAGTAACTTCCCCAGGAAGATGGACATGTTTCAGTGCTTCTGCTTCCTTCTGCTTCCTCATCTGCAAAATAGAAATAATGATGCCCTTTCTTCCTTCCATAACACCTTCAGACATCTGAATAAATCAAGCTAAGTGATAGTGAAGCATTTTTAGTGACTTATCAGTAGCAGGCATAAATCATGTCAGCCTTTAGATTCTTAACCTTTTAGGTAACATACAGGTATGTTCAATGCAGATGTTGCTTAGAAGATTACTCATAAATTATATTTTTCACACTACAGAAAATTGATAGGTTTTCACACTACAGAAAAATGATAGGTTCTATGTGCCTGACTTGTCAAATTATGTTATACTTAAAAAAAAAAAAAAAACACCTTTTTGTTCGTTTAACATTTCTCTTACTGCAATGTCCAAAACTTAATAATTATTGTTTTCCTAAACTGCAACAATTTGCCCTCCCAAGCCTGTAAAGTCTCCTAATTTAAACCTGTAGAGACATCTTGGTAGTGAATGTGGGCAATTACAATCATTCTTGCTCTAATTTATACAATTATAAGAAACATATTTTTTCTTAGCTGTGGGCTCCAGCTGTCTAAAGTTGCTGACCAGAATGGAAAGAGTGAATGCACTTTTTTGAAAGGAAGAAGATTTTGTTTAGGTTGTGAGATTTGTACTTCTCTTTTGCAAGTTTTTAAGAAAGGTTCTGAATTAATTACATATGTATTTCTGTCTTGCTTCTAATTGGGGAATCTACATAACTCTTGAAGTTTTGTCTGAAAGGGCTTTCATCTTCAGAAGATAAAAAATAATCTCTAAGGTCTTACCTGTAAATGAAAAAAATAAATAAGCCTGAGCCTTCTATATGTGATCCATCACTTTGGAGCCTAGTTGTTATCAAGCCATTTTGAACATTTTGAAATTCAGAGAAGAAATGTTCCTAACCTGACTAAAGGCAGACAAACCCTTCAGGAAATGTTAGAGGGTACTCAGCCAAAATCATCCATTAGTCACCCAGAATTACCCCTCTAAATCAGACAGAATAGGGACTTAAATCCGCTTTTCTCACGGAGTCAGTGTCTCAACCTGGTTCCAAACAGCCTTTTGCCAGCTGGGACCCAAGATGGTTATGCTGAAGCCAGCACTGTTAGAATAGCTTTGGTGGTATAGCTCTGCTCTTTAACACTTTACTGAAGGAAACGCCAGAAACTTCTGCATTTATGGGATGCCAGGATTTGAAGATTTTCTAGAAGAGCTTTTCAAATAAGAAATGTTTTTAACAGCCTTTTATACTATTGAAGTATGTAAGCATTTTTATAAGTACTGAATATGCTTTCATCAATCACAGGAATATGTGGTGTGTCTGTTTAGATTTTAGCCCTGACTTTCTAAAAAACTATAATCAGGAAGTTCAAAGTACCAGTCTAGTCTAAAACTCAGTTAATGGAAGTTTTGTGACCATATTTTTGCCACTTTAAAACATAATAATACAGCTTTGTTGACGTTTCCTTTGGTGCTCAAATGAACAGTAAATTAGGGTTGCCCTTTTAGTGTCCTTCGGAATCATCGAATTATAAATGCATTTTATCTGTCTCAAGGTATCACAGTAAAAATTACAAGATGACCTTTAAAAATGGCTAGTAAAGCACTGTTGCTTACTTTGTTCTGTGTATCACCTCAGACAATCACTTGTCTGTCATTTTCAGAGATAAATTGCTATTCCACTGTGCCTACACCTGTAATAGCAGCTGCCTTTTCACCACCTATCACTCACTTTTCTACACCCATCCCCATTCTTGCTTTTATTTCTTTCTGTCTGCACTGCAATTCGCAGTATCTCCTGGCAAAGGAAAAAGTATACATTTAATATATAAATACAAATACAGAATATACCCTGACCTTCCTTTCTTTTTCCCCTTCCCTGTCCATAATGCAGACTATCACCTTATGGCTTTTCCTCTTACTCCTCCATCGTTCCAATAATCCCATCTCATCCCATTCACAGAATCCCAGAGTGGCTGAGGCTGGCAGCACCTCTGGTCCCACCTGGTCCCAGCCCTGCTCAAGCAGGGACACCCAGAGCAGGTGCCCAGCACCACGTCCAGGCGGCTTCTGGAGGTCTCCAAGGAGGAGCCTCCACAGCCTCTCTGGGCAGCCTGTGCCAGTGCTCATTCCCTTCCTTAGTCTTCTTCTTAGCTTCTCAGTACTCTCTGGCTCTTTTCCCATCACTTCACAGTCAGATTTACACCCGTCTGTCTCTCCAGCCCCTACCCATTTTTCCTCCAGTACCCTCTCAGCTCCTGCTGCAGTGTGGTATTCCCCTCCTTCCCTTGCTGGCCTGGCTGCCTTGAATTTGAACACAATAAGCACCTAGTTTTGGAAAACTCATCCTTTTTTTTTTGGCTTCAGAGAGTTTTTCTTTCCACTTTCTTCCTAACTTCTTGTTTGGAAATTCCTCTGGAAGACTTTTTTTTTCTGTCCTCCTTGAATACAGGGGAGAGAAGAGTGGTGCTCAGTAAGGCTGTATTCTTTATTATGTTTTCGATTTGAGTCTTCTCACTTCTATGTCTCATCTGCAAACACAAGATCAACCAGCATGTCTGTGTCAAAAAGGTATGTCTTTCATTTATGTCCTTACTCCATATCTATTTCCTTATATCTGAAGGAAAACTTTTTCTTGTCCAACAGTCAAGCCAAGCCGAACACAGATAAAACAAACCTCTTAACTCTTCTTCCTTGTAAACTTGCTTTTTGAACCTTTCACAGCTGCTTTTCTTAGCCCAATGGCACAATACTACCATGCTGCTCTTAAATGAGATGTAATCTTCCTGTGGGATCTCAGACACCTGAGACTCCCCTACAGATCCCATCATCTTACATCTCTGTGAGCATCCTGACCTTCCTCTGACTTCTCATGCTAATGAATGTCTCACCTCCTCTAAAGCATGCACAGCGCTACTATGAGGGTGTTTTTCTGGTTGTTGCTTTTTTTTTTTTTCTCCTGTAAATCCTAGTTGGCTAGTACCATATCGAGACCTTCACCTGCCATTATGTCTTGTGGGTTGTATCTAAGCAGATGCAAACATCGGTAGCTACACGTGTCTGTGCAACAGCTCGTTTTGTCTGACTCTACAGCAGATAGAAGGAAACAAGACATTGCCAGATCAGATCCAATGTGCTGATACCTAAGAGTGTCTGTTTCCCTTCACTGGCTGTAAAGAAAGCTGGGGGTAACTAGCTCAAATGCCAATATCTTCAGCTGAGACATTTGGAACTATTGAGGTGAATCCCACTTTTGTGTGATTTTGAAATATTTTGTCTTCATTTTTAAATTATATGTGTGTGGGAACAATTCCATATCCATATCTCCTGGATCTGTACAGAGCCTAATGCAATGGGGTTAGAGGCCATGATTATGTTCTCATGGTGCCACTGTAATGGTTAGACTTCAAGTTATCAATGACATCAGAATGCTGTGCAGAAAAAGACTGAAGAAAACATCTTGCAAAGGTTAGAGGAGCCACAGTGATGTATAGCAAGAATATGGAGGCATTCAGAAACAGTTAATTGATAGCTTGTGTGGCTGATATTCACAGTGCTGCAGTCCCAGTGACTCTAAACATATGGCAAAAAGGATAAAGCTGAAAAAGAACAATGGCATGTAGTCAACTGCAGTATATAGCACTTATTTGTTTGCTTATTATTAACAGTGGTATGTAAAACTTTTCTAGCTTCTCTTTGGAGGAGATTTTAAAATTAAAATCTAAGCCACTTAGAGAAAACACAAAGTCCTCAGACTTCCATATGTATGGGTATCTTTAAGTGAGAATTTTGTCTTTGTTTTGCTGCAGGATTGCCTTTTAGCAATAAGTGAAATTCTAAGGTTTGTGCTAAATCTTTTCATTTCTTCTCATGTCTTTGATTTTGTAGACAACAATGACCTTGTTTGGAAATGAGATGACTTAACAGGGATATGACTGAGATATATAAAACTAGGAGTAGCATGATGATAATGAATGAAGAATGTTTATTCAGTGTTTCCCACAATACTCTTGTTCTTTTCAAGGAGCATCAAATGAAATTACCAAGCAACAGATTTAAAATAAATGCATGAAATACTTTTCACTACATGCTACAGAGTTGCCTGTGGAATTTGTTATCAGACTGGAAGAAAAATACCAGACATACACACATTCTATAGTTTTCCCATGGAAAGCTTGTTGTTCAGTTCAACATAAAAACTGAGAGTTGCAGTAAAAGTATTCTTCTTATGCAAATCAAATGTGACTTTTTGTCTCACTTTACTCTTGTTACGTACATGTTAGAAGGAGAAGCAGGGCCCGAGAGAAGAAGGCTACTGGTTTACCTTTCTTGGCTGCTTTATTCTGGGTTAGACAGGACCTCTGGCAGAGGGAGGAGAACTTTTCCTTCCTCCAGACCAACCAAATACTGCCCAGGAAGAAAGGTTTTAAAATGCAACATGAGATAGACAGATTGAGCCCAGACTGGGAAACTGCTCAGGAAATCAGGGAGCTAACACACAGGCGGTTTTCAAAGGTGGTGGAGAGAAAGAGAGTTTTCCAAACGACTCAGAAATTTTTCTGTATTTTTTTTTCAACTTGGAAACACAAAAAAAAATGCTGGACTAAGAGAAACTCTGGAGGAAAAGACTTGGCATGCAAGAAACAAGGAGCAAGGCAGAGAGAATTGCTTCCAAATCCATTTATTTTAATTCAATCTTTCCCAGCACATCTGGATTTTTGTCTGTTTAAAAAGTGTGTGCTTTTTGAGATCTGTTTTCAGATACAAATTCCTTTTGGTGCTTTTGTGGTGTTGCGAAAGGAAACTATATTAACAGATGTATGTCAGAGCTTTGACTTTTGGGGTCATGTCACACCCCCATCACAGAAAGTATCTAGTCTCTCTAGTCAGTGGAGAGAGAGAACTACCATCAGAAATTGACTCATACCTAACTCAGGAGAAGACAAATGAACCTTTGGAGGTAGCTGTTTCTCCAGTGACTACACCTGAATTTCAGATGCCTATATTTATGCATGAAAAATCTCTCCCTTCCTTTTTTTTCCTCATTGGAAGGTGTTCCTATTGCAACTTCCAAACCTGCATATGCACGAGTAAGCTGGTGAATGTAATATATGTGCCGACCAGTGTAGTATGCAGAGCTGTCAGCTCACTGATGACAACAATAACCCTTGCAACAGTCACGTCTCTATGTTGTGGTTCTAGATGCCTTGTCCACATTGAGCTTCATAATGAAGCTCAGTCCAATATTTTATTTTCGTCCCTCTACCAAAAGAGGCATTGGCTCTTCTGACAGGAGAGAGCACTTCATCATCTCTAAGAGCATCATTTGACAATAGGCTAACAGGCTCAGAATGTGATCTGATGTTGTGAAACAATTGCTTTGATGGCTTTCCTCAGCTTGGTTACAAGAAACCTTGCTTGAAAATTTATTTTGAACATCTGGCTTACTATTATTGAGCATCTATTTATAAAGCGGTCCTCAACAAAACTCTCATAGAAGTGTCTGTCTTCAATCAGTTTGTGTGTGTCTTGTGGCAACAGAATATTTTACAGACATTAGTTCCTAATTGTCCAGGGTTTTCTTATACAAATCAGCATTCCTTTCTGGAGCTACTTTATTTATATATGTTTTTTATTAACAGAACTGTTTCTGCATAAAACATAAATGAAAACAACTCTATTAGAAAAGATGTGAGTCATTGCCATCATTTTATTAAATAAATTATTTCAAGATCTCGGATGAGGTATGAAAAAGCTTACACAAACAGCTAGCAATTCCTTTAAAACATCTTTTTTTTCTACATTTGTACTAAGTTCATTCAAAAATCTTCTGTTTTTACCAAGGGTAGACAAATAACTGTAAGCACATTTGGAGATGCTATGGAATATCAGAAAGGAGGGGAGAAAGAGAAAGCATGATTCTCATTCAAGATACGGCATGGAAAGTCTCGATACACTGCTGGTACTGCATGGGTACATCACACATCCAGTGAAGGCATGTTGAGGAGCTATGAAAGTTCTGTGTCTACCATGGATTTAACTCATTGTACATTTCTGCTCTCACAAAGATCCTCCTATTACTTTTCTAGAGATCACTGGAGTATGATGCTTTTGAGCCAGAAAGATGACTCTCTCTAGGAGTATTTCTTGCCCTGCTCCATACAACAAAACCCTTTGTCCCCTCATATTCATTCAGCACAAGCTGGATATTTGTATTTCACTGAATCTATGCAATACACTTTGTCTTTGTACCAGCTACAGTATGTAAACTAGAAAAAAAAGGGGGGTTGTTAATGGGAAAGAGCTTAGAAAGAGCTCATTTTCTCATTGAAATCAAGAAAAATCTTGGATTTGCTGTGAACAGAATCAGATTTTTCCCCTAGGGTCTGACTATAAATTTAACTGAATCATTTTGAATTTGCCTGAGTGTTATGTTAATCTGTCGGTGATAGAGGCTGTGACTGGTAGAAAGACGAAAGAAGGGGTCTACTTTTTTACATTTTAATCTGCTTGTACCCTTCATCACTGCGAGTATGAATTTCAGGAAAGATATAGATTTGAATTACAGTGGTATAGAATTATATATACATTTGTAATCATTTGGGTGTCTCTGTTTTGGATGAGCCCAGGAAGGGTGTTAAAACTCAGAGCACTCAGTGATCCACAGGAGTAGCTGCATACCCTGCACTCAAGGAAACATGTTGTGACTGGTGTTTCTCATATGCTTTAACACTTTTAGAGTTAGGAAATATTTTCACTTTAGATAGCTTGTCATCTTTTAAAAAAAAATAAAAAATAAAGGAAAAGAGAACTCCAAATACTACCCCTAAAGGAGCAAAACTCTACTATCAGTATAATGTTGTTTTAAGACACTGGATTGTCTGGAAAGCTTTTTGGTAGCGGAGTGCAGTGTTTCTGCATAAAACTCATTGTTTGCATGTGGGTGTCTGTAATTATGTTACCTATTGCTTTGTCTGTTGTTGTCTTAGTCCCCTAAGCAACAAGTTCAAGAAAGATAAATTGAAGGAGACTATTTCTGTATTCCACTTCCAGGTGTGCAACAGCTGGTCAAGGCTGGGGGACTTTGGCACTAAAAGCTATAAATTCTACTAGAATGTGGCCCACTTTCCATCACTCTGGCTTTCTCACATTAATAATCCCTGCAGTTGAGAACATGGGAGCTCAGGTGTGTGCCATCACTTCCCTCCCTATCAAGTGTGGGCACACATTGACCTGTCTGGGATTCACACTGGGACCTTAAGTAGTGACAGGCAGAAAGCTGTGATTTATACAGCACTGTTGCAATTAGGGCAGAGCTCAGAAGTGCTGCTAGAGCTTGGGTTGTGCCAACGTTTCCATTGGAAATCTTTGTGTGCAATGGTTTATAATTTGGTTATAAAATGTCACTCCAGGCTGCAATTTGGCATACAAGCACCAGGGAGAATCTTGCAATAAAATGCAAAATCTGTTTGGTGCGTTTGAAATCATTTGGATACTTGCATACAGGCACAAAAGCATCTCTGCACCTTACCAGAAACTGGGAACAGGAGGAGCATAATGTAAGCCACATACATTGTTCAACCCATACTTACCAAAACCAGTGATGAGAGCAGAACTGCTCTCCCTGTGCAGCTGTCAGGGGCTGGCCGTAGTCCTGCACCTACCACCATGGGGAGAAATGCCACCCACTTTCCCTTGCAAGAGCTGGAGCAGGGGGTCCCCTTGCTTGCTGATGCCTGTTCATCTTTCTTTAAGCACACACTGATCTGGCAGTTCCCTGGCCTCTCAGGAGCCCTCAGCTGACCTGCCCGCTGATGTCTTCTCCCAACATGAGCAACAGCAGCAGGTAGAGGAGCTGATAGCAGCGCTCGTCTCGACTGGCTCTTTCTGGCCCCCAACCTGCGTTTCTCCCATCCCTGGGCTAGAGCCATGCTCAGCCCCAGCCCCACGTTCCTCCTCCCTGGCTGTGGCTGAGGCTGTGCGGGGACCTGGGCTGCTGGAGCGGTTTCAGTCCCAAGGCGGCTGGTTGTGACTAAGGACGAAGTACCAAATCTCCTCGTTGTTAGGTTTGCCTTGTGCTCAACAGGGGAATGAATGCGAGGCTTCCTCTCAGGACTGCTGAAATACCAGTGATGAGTGCCACAGATGTGCCTCTAAATAACTGCCTAGATCTAAGAGCATGCCCATGAATGAAAAATCATTCATAGAATATTTCCAGAAAGTGAACCAAAAGAATCAGGAAGGAGGAAGCAAATTCATGGCTTTGAATTATGCTACTTTTTTTGCTGTGTTCCCAGTACATCACATGTTACAACACCACCTGAAAGTCACAAGCACAGAATAATAAATGATGTGTATGCAACATCTGAGAGTAGTAACCTCCAGATATTCAGCAGCTTGCATACTAATAACATTTACAAAACTTGCTTCCTTCCATAAGCTTTCCTCCCTAAGCAGAGAGGAAATATCCAGTTGATGTAGCTGTAAAGGAAGGAGTACAGGCGCCAAAAGATCACAAAATATGAGGTATGAAGAGGTAGCCATTTCAATCAAACAGTCAGCATGAGCATTCTTATTTATGACATGTTATTAAAAGTTTATTGCCCGTTTTACAACTCTAGCTGCCCAATGCTTGATTTAACCAGAAGACATGCCAATGATGTGCATTGCCATCAGGCCTAGCTTTCCATGTCCTGGAAGCTGTGACTTTTTAGCCCAGGCTTTTTTCAAACTATTTGTTAGCAAACAAATAATCCTTCAGGTACAGGGGAGAAAGCCTGCACCTTGACTTGTGACCTCCCAGCAGCCGAGGAGAAAATCTGCACACTGACTGGTGAATGGAAACACCACTTGTGTTATTATTACCTGGATACATCCCTATTTTTACTGCCCCATACTGGAACACATAATCTAAACTGCTGGGTAATTTCTAAATCATCACTGGTGTGTTTTGCCATTATAAGTGCTGAAGCCTCCTCTTCCAGTCTGCCGTGGTCCTGCTGTGCAGTGCATGTTGCTCCCTGTAGGGTCAGAGTGGATGTACAGGTGAGGAGCATCACTGATTTACTGGATATGACCACCCTGATCTAGAATAAAATGAGTGAAGGGCATTTTTAATTTGGGAGTTTAAATCTCTCTTTTTTTTTTTTTTTTTTAAATTAGTTCCCTGCAATCTGGCAGTGGGTAAAACAAAATAAGAGTAAGAAAAGTACCATTGCACCGATGGACTTAGAGACCTCTCATGTGTCACTGTTTTATTTCCTCAAAGGGGACAGATGAGCACGTGGTAGTGACTTGAAGGCAGTCAGCTCAGTTTCATTGGCTATACTGCATTAGGCCATACAGCTCCTCACTGAGTTCCTTGCACACCTATGGGATGAGGGAGAAGGCTGGAGAGGCAGCTAGTACTCTGTCAGTGAATTAAATTTCACAAACTTCCTTCAGCTAGTTAAAATTCCACATAAGCCTTCGATATGCGTATGTGTCCTGATCAGCCTTCTGATCCTCCGCACATGGTCCTCCCATGCTGATAATGCGTCATGTCCTGTCTCGCAGACATCAAAGCTGCACACTAAAGTTGAAGGAGGATGCCAGTGAGTGATGCATCAGAGATGCAGCGCTCCCTGCACTTCGTCTGCCTTACCCTGGATCCAAAACTCCTGCTGAGCCAGAGCAGTGCGGGTATACAGCAGCAAAACAAACACACACAATCAAACAGCCATCAGTGTAAAAGCTGTCCTGAGTTCCTGGAAAAGTACTCAGCTTACCAGGAGATTAACTACTGCGGAAGCATCAGCACACAGCAGTGCCTTTTATACCCTAATTATTTTACAGTATGTGATGCAATATCTTGTGCTATTAAGCTCTTTGTTTACCAAGCATCAAAAATTGCTGGCTGCAGAAAAGTCAGCATATTGTGTATAGATTTTAAGCCAAGGTGCCGTATGGTACTGAACTGCTAAATTACATAAGCTTTCTAAATTCAGTGGTGTTACACGAGCATACACGATCTCAGACTTAGGTAGTATATCTTCTAGTGAATGGATTTATGTTCAATGATTAAAATAAAAACAAAACAAAAAAGTGTGTAGGGGAAAAATATAACGCAGTCCATTTATTTCTGTGTTCTTTCCTTGTTTTTCAAATTCATCAGAAACAAAGAGCTGTGAAAAGAACGAGCCTAATCATGAAAATGGAATAGGAATATGCTTAGCTTCACCTGCTTGGTAGATGAAGCTTTTACCACTCTGAAAATCTTTTGGACTGGTAGGAGGGAAATGATGGGAAAATACATAGCCTTTTTGGAATAAACAAGAATGTAAATCATTCTGAGTTCAGACAGTGCTCAGCTCAAGAATGCATCAGCTTGGGAAAAGATTAATAAACCAATATTTCTTTCTTGTGCTGTTCTTTGGAGAAAACAGCTGGCTTTGATTAAATAAATGAAGATCAAAAGAACAGAGAGAGAAACATATTGAATAACTGATCCAGAATAGGTACACCAGTTAAAAGAGAAAGTTGCCTCCTCTATGTCTTTAGTTGCTAGAAGGATTTTTTTGAAAAGTATATAGCATTATTTATAATGGTTCTGTATAGATCCAAAGTACTTCCAAATAATATTCCCCCTATTGTAACTGACTTAATAAATGGTCTAGAAAGACCATCTGTGTATAACAGACATTAAAATTGTGTAAGGTGAATGATGCTAAGTTCATCTGATGGCAGTGTATGTGTTGCACACCTCAATGTCCCATCTGTATTGTTGCATGTTGAATCAGCCTAGGGAATCAAACAGAAGATAGCCTTTGTCTTGCTCATGTGCTTTAAACCCTAAGAAGAAAAAATGGGGTGGAGCTGCTGGACAAGAAATGTAGCTTGTCATTGATACTGTGGTCAATGAGGTTTGAAATACAAGCAGAGAAACAGTAGGTGAGAAGTAGGACAGAAAGATTGACTTTAACAAGCCAGAAAAATTTATGATGACAGAAACTATCAACCTCATAAAAGCCAGGCAATTCCCCTGTAGCCTGTTTGGGAAGTATGTTTTTAAGACTGATATTCCTTTTAAGATGCAGTCTTACATGGTGATGAAAGAGTGCCTGTTCATCCTTTTATTAATTATGATCTGAATGCATTTTAGATTATTTTTCATGAACAGCTGTTGACATTTTTTTATCTCAGTAACCTAACTCACTTGCAAGTACTATTGGTGGTGACTTCTCTTTGCCACTCTGATTTTGGATAACAAGCCTTAATAAGAGACATGCTGTTCTCTGGATGAGACAAAATGTTCTCACAACTTAACAGATATTTCCATTGTAAGCTTGGCTCACATGATCAGGGGTGAATAAGCTACTGAAGTATATTATGCCATCTACTTGTGACTCACCTGCCACATTTTGTTTTTAAAATAATGTGGAATAGATTATGGAGTAACTGAAACAGAGCAGAAATCTCAGGTTCTGAGCTTCAGGGGGAAAAAAAGCTTGAATCACATCAGTTTTCTATCTGCGGTTTCACTTGGTTCTCCATTTCCAAGGTCCAAAATGAATCCTGTAAACTCGTCTGTGCCTCTGCAGTTTAAGTACAGGGATAGTTCCAGTAAATTAAAAGGCAGTAAACATGTGATTAACTTTAAGCACAAGATTAAGTATTAATTAGGTGATGGCCTCTGTAAAGATCATCAAAAGAAGAATAGCATTGCTACAAAAAGAGTTAGAGATTTTTTTCTCTGTTAAAAGGAAGCCTAAAATTATTTTTTGAAGCGGTTGCAGTTATCTGTTCTCTGTACTCTAACAGGAAATATTGGAACTGTATAGGATTGCTGGTTTACTTCAGAAATATCTGGAAAACTTAATCTACGGTGACACAGTGTCCATGAGATTAATGTATGGTTCATTTTCACCAACGATGGATCCAGAGTCATCCCCGGACCCAAAGCTCCCTCGGAGCTTGAAGATACTCAGATCCACCAATACTCCTAAAAAAGCCTAATCCATTTTAAAGAGGCAGTAGATCATACCCACTATAAGAGCTGTAAACCGCATGATTCTAGACCTCATGCTGTAACTTCTAGCCTGAAAAAAATCACAAATGTACAAAATGGGTGGAAACATGGGATCAGGAATAGGGTTAAAAGGAAGACACAAGACCTCAGGGTGCACTGTCTGCCACTGCTGGTAGGGTTGGGCTAAAACATGCAAGCTGTGCAAAAATTTTTTTGTAATGCACATTGCCAGAAGACTGAGTCCTGATTGTTGGCCAATATGTCATGGAATTAGAAAATGTAGAAAAAAATATAAATCTAAGGGTTTGAGACAAATTCTGAAAATCTAACATGTTTCTGATGCAGCACAGCAGTAGCACAGCTCACCCTTAACCTGCCTGTTTTGGAGACTGAGGTGATTTTAGACAGCCTTGAGCTCGTTGGAGATGATGATTTACCCATTTGAAACATGTCATTAAACGAAACTAAATTTTAAAACTAAGCAAAAAAGCACTAACATAAATATTAGATGAACACTATTAAAGACAGTACTAGAACGTGGTTGATTCTGCCCTGCAATTTTAATTTAAATCAGAGATCAGTTTTCATTTAAGTTAATGATGAAGTCTCATTTAACTTTAATGGATGGGGAACCTTTTAAAAAAAAAGAATTGGACATAATATACTTGGTTAACATTTTAAATAGGCTTGGTCTTTTCTGTGTGATCAATATTGATCAATATTAAGAAATAAACAGTTCTCATTTGCAATATGACCAGCACAGTTGTGTAACCTGGAATAAGAGTTGTGATTCATTTGTGCCGGTATTGTATCTCACATCTCGTATGGTTTCAAATTATGCTTGTGAAATTAAAGTCTAAGGATTTTTTTTTTTCTGCAAAAAGCGGAGGAGAGCAATTTGCATTTGAAAGTTATCACTGGTTACAGCAGCAGTTGCTCAGATAAATTAAGGTTTAGGGTTAACAGTGACTGATGACTCCAAACCTCAGGTTAGTTTTAAGAATAAGGTCCTGGAGGAGCGAAACCCAGCAGTGACCACTGGGCTAATGTTGGGACTGGCTCCAGACAGGAGCAACTGCTTAGTCTTGTCCCAGGGGCTCAGCAGTTTGTTTTGTCACAGTAAGGCAAGAGTTAGGGCTGGGGTTAGGAGTCAGGATAGAGTTCAGGATGATAAAGACAGGTGAGATGATGATAACTGTGCATCCTGAACCTAAATCTCCAGATCTAGCTCTATCACTGTGAAGGGCCATTTACTTGGGTTTAGCTATACAGTTAAGTGAGGCTGCAGGAACCAGCTGAAGGCAGTTTTTAGGGTTGGGCTCAGAACATGGGACAAAGGAGGGCAGTGGGCAGGAGTCTGGGCAAATAACTGGGGTTATTTTTCATGGAGGTGCCAAGTGTCTGCCACCCAACTTGGGGTTAGGTCTGGGCTTTCAGTGATCACACACAAACTTCAAATTTGTATATTGAAAGGCTAAATGAACTGCAAATAGGACTGATAATTACTGGTATTTCAAGTCTGGGATGCTAAGTTTGGGGCATTTTAAGTGTTCTAAATGACACATATTTAGCACCTTTAAAACCACTTTCACCACAATGGTATGGGTTTCCATAATCACCAGGCCATTTGGAATTTAATTGCCTGTAATTTCAGTAGAGCTCTAAGGTAATATTATCTAATGAATTCATAATGACAATGAACACTTTGATTTGGAACCCGAAGTCAAGGTGTGAGGTGAGGGTAATGAAAGAATACTTCTAGTTATGTTTGTATGTTAGTGTGTGTTTAAGGGATTTATAAGGTTAGTTTCTCATTTCCACAGTTTTTAATATTTGATTTTTAAGAGATGTATCCAAAGGTTTGTCTCTTTTTAAGTTGGATATAGAAATCTGGGGCCAAAATACACAGGTACTAAGTAAGGAGACTCATCAGAAAACATCACCTAACTTTGGGAAGAAGCTTCCAAATTCGTTTAGCAGCTTAGAGCTTAGGTGACATAAAGACACTGTTGTTCTTCCTCTCATGTGGGTCTTCCTGAAGGATAAGATAGAATAATTTCCATACATAGTAAATTAGTATGCCTGCGTGTATAGGAACTACTTCACAAAATCATCCTAAAGTTCACAGATGAAGGGTATTATCTAACACATAAGTTAGTATGTGGTTAATTTTGCATACCTGCAAAACTTCCTTCAGTCCTTGGATTCTTCCCAGAGGTATGCATCTAGAAACTAACCTGTGATGACCAGTCTGAGTCTATGTGAGCACATCCTGAGATGGAACTGCTACAGGCCAAGAGTAATGTTTATCTCCCAATGGTATTTGCACTTTTTTTGCCAGACCTCATAAGGTTTTCTTTATTGATCTCTGTGAATGTTACATGTGGATTTAACAGAAGCTAGGCACCAAGTGCCGTTACCAGCTAACAGATCTCCAGAGGTACATTCAAATACTTGGTGTTACAGGGCGTGTTGAGGAAAGGGATGTCTGAGGACTATTTCTAGTAGAAATCTTCCTCCATTTGTTTTAGTCCATTTTTCTAACCAATGACTAACTTCAAATACTAGTGAATATAGACATTTTCAAAGAGTTTTTACCAAGAACTGTGTCCTGTGACTGGACTATCAATGTCAAAAGTACATTAGGTATTGAGTGTAAAGGGAGAATGGCAGTAGGTAGTCCCGTGTCCTTGACCCTAGCTATTGTACTTATCATGACATGTGAACTAGGTAAATACAAAGCCCTCATCAGACAAAATCGGGGACAGTCAATGGAGATTTACTGTGCTTAGTGTTCTATGACTAAAGATCTTTATTAACTGACCCAAAGATTGCAAAAGGTTGTCCATCTTCCTCTAACATCAATTAGATACCATCATGGCCAGCTGTAGGAATGCAAATGTTCTGCATCTTTCCCCTTTCCTTTTGTCAAAACTTCCTTGGGTGGTTGCTGAGCTTTTAGTTTTCTGTCAAAAGTTTTATGGAAGAAGAGGGTACCAAGTCAGGAGGAGGAGTGCCACATGCATTTTTCATTTCCCATTCCCCTCCCTCCAAGCAGTCTTGATGTGCAGGTGGCCACTGGGGAGCCCTCTGCGTTTGCTGGGCAATGTGCTACGCCATTTGAGTGATTATCACTGCTCAACTACTGCTGCAGCATCCCTAAGTAATTGCTATGGTCAAGCAATTCTTCATGTGCAGAGAAATACTGTCATGTGGCTTGGTGAGGCCCATGTTGTGGCTTGGCCTTTTGCACCCAGTTCCTGATGGATCAGTGTGGTCACTGAGGATAGGGTTCGGGAAGGTCCATTCATGGTTCAAGTTGTCCTTCAGCCCCAGCTATGCCCTAGCACAGTCATATTACTATCTCATCTAAATGATGAACACAAACAAAATGCCTTACTGATGCTGTCACATCAGTTGATTTTGACATAATTCATCCTAATTTTTTTTTGGGGGGGGGGGGGGCTATATAAATTGGACATGCTTTTGTTCCTTCCTATACAGCCTTCTCTAAAGACAGTGGGTAGGATGGACTCATTCTTCCTGTTCCTGGGTGCTCATTTGAAGGATTCTTCAGGAGTGTCTTCTCACCTCAAACACAGTGCCTGTCTCCTGGAGATATGCCAGAGAAGCTAAGAAAAGTGCTGCATCACGGGGATGTTTAAAACCAGAGAACCTGACAGCATGTAGATCCAGACATGGACACAGGGCCCAGACAGAACAGCCTGGCAACTTTCCGGCGGATATCAGTGAAATAGTGAGACACATGGGTCTATCACAAATCCAAAACACATTATGCTCAGGAGAAATCCTTGATTTCATATAGTTAGCATAAAACAAAACAATACATGGCAGCACAGGCTGGCTTATACTGAATACATGAGCAGCATTTCCTGAAGTGTCTGTATGGGTCATAATCATGTAAGTTGGGAGAAGATTAATAAACTTAGGAAAAACAATTTCTTTTCTTGAACTTTTTTTTTTTTCTTGAGCTTTTCTTGAACTTCTGGAATTAGTCTCTGTGCATGTGAATGTAAAGATAAATATGGTCTCCTGTCCAAACAGGACATCCTATTTATTCAGTCTGATGCTTCAGATTTACAGCAATATTACCACAGAAGGGTGGTATATAGCAGCTCCTGTAGGATACTCTGCAGGCACCAATATGCTTAGCATTTCTGAAAATCTGCCCAATTCACAAAATAGCTACGCGGATACCTAAGCTTGCCTGAAAGTCCCCCTCCAATCAGAGGTTCTGTGTACACTTTTTCAGACCTGGACCTTCAATCCAGGGACATAAAATAACCTCAAAGTTTCAAATCCAGACAACTTTCTATCATCTCTTTCCTGACAAATTGCTTCAGTGGAAGTGTCCCACTGAAAAGTCTTTCTATTTTAGAGACTTTGTTTAGCCACTGAAAAAAAATAGAGAGGTAAAAATTCTAAACAAGGTCTAAGAAAATCTGTTAGTTGACGTAATTCTTCATAAGGCACAGTGTCCTCCATTAGCCATTAGATTTTTTACGCAATGACTTGGGCAGCCACAGTGTTTGAGAGAAGCTGGGTTAGGTGTGTTTGACAGGACAGTGAAGGAGGAAGAGGCGAATCACAAGAGTCCCTACAAAATCTTGGTGTAGCAACAAAGTAGAATGAATGACATGACTGAACTGAGAAAAAAAATGCTGGCTTTGCTAACATTTGCTTCAGGAACTCAGCAGAAGCCACCTGGGTCAACATTTAAAAAAAAAAAAAAAAGGTCAACATTCCTTTCTGCCAATGGGAATTTCTTCAGGAATATGACAGAAACTTTTTTTGATGCATGAGTCATACTACAATGATAGATTTTGATTTCTTTAACAACTTTACCTGTTCTACAAGTACCCATTCCTGAGTAAGCAAAATTCCAATCCACCTAACCAGTGAAATCATGGCTTTTTTTCTGTGTTCTTAATGGAAAAGCTGTACCATAACAGTAAAAAGACAAATGCACTAAAAAAGTATGTTTATGTGATATGTTTAAAGTAATCAGGTAATCTCATTTAAAAATAGCAGATGAGTTAGATAAGATCCTATTTTTTTAAACCTATACTGAGTGGTTCTATTGAAATCCTTTATTAACCAGGTCATATCAACGATGGACATGTGCCTTTTTGCTTGGAATTAACATCTGACTAAGAAGCTACATTTGTCTACCTCATCACATTGTCTCTTTTTCTTTTAGCCCTGCAACTTTCTTCCATTTCTTGGGGTCTTTCCACTATTCCAAATATACTGAAAAAAATGCTGGATGATTCAGACTAACTCATCTAAACTCTAGTATGCAAATGGCTTGTGTTTGTCACTGTTGAAAAATCTACCTTTAACAGATGCTCTCTAATATGTTCATTTTTTTCATATTTTCGTTGGATCATAAATCACTTTACTGTCATTATATGGTAAGACCACTTCTTTTAGCAACTACAGGACAGAATTATGCCCAGTGTGTTTCAGTATTGGGAATTTCCCCACTTATAGCAGCTTTTTAGCATTTGTTTTGATCCTAACATATTTAAAATTCTCCTTTGTATCATCTTATCAGCTGACGCTAGACAACTGATGTTCTTTTGTCTTCGTTATCTGTTTTATAAAATTCATAGTTTCTAATTTACATTAATCACTTTGAACTTCCTCTTTTTTTTCTCAACTGTTTTATATTATTCTGTAATTATTATTATTATTATTGTTTACATTCACCCTAAGAAAAATTAGCTGTTTTTTGTTTGTTTGTTTATTTATTTGTTTTGTTTTGTTTCATTTCGTTTTTTTTTTTGTGTGTGTGTGCTTTTTCCCATGTGGCTGTCTTGTCAAATTGCAAGATTGTGACCAGACAATATTTTTAAACCAGTTTCTAATTGTCTTTCACATTTGTTTGTTTAAATTCTGTTATCCCAGCTGATCTGAGTCATCTGCTTTTGAGATGCCAGTAACTTGGAAGTACTGCCATACACAGCCTTTCTCTTCCTCATTTGTCCATTTTGCCTAAATAGGTTAAAACCAACTATTTTAACATATTAATTACACAGATTTTCTTATTAGAATACCACTGATATGGATTTGCTATTTCTAGATGACTTCTGCACTGATACAAGAGCTATTGATGTTCTCTTTCCCTTCACTTAGCAAAAGGTCTGCCTTTTTACAGTGGCCAAAGTCCATTGCCAAACAAAACCTCCCTAGAAGTACGGTCAGAGCAAGGAATTGTGGTTACCTCCAGAGACGTCCAGGTGGAAATTTGCCATCAACAGAGTGAAGGTGAAGGATTCTCTTCCCATTTGGCAGACAGAAGTATTGGCCAATCTCCTCAACCTGCACTGCAGCTCAACCTAGTATAAGCAATTTCAGCGAATATGATCATCAGTGGAAAAGCTGACTATAAACTAACTTATCCGAATCATTAGAAATGCCTGAATTTTCTTGGTTGCTCCTGACAATGTCAGAATTTCAATTCTTATTCCCACACCACAACATATCACAACTACCTTCAACAACCAAGTGTTAACTACTAGTAGGTTTAAATTCTTTGTGTGAGGGTCTGCATACCTACTGAGAAGCACTTAAGGACTTGAAAATCAAAGGAGGTTGAAAATTATATCTATGGTAATATGCGAGTGCCTCCAGAGTGTTTAGAAATAACTATTCCATCTATTCTATTTCTTGTGGACTATAGACAATAAAAAACTTGATTAGCTTATAGTTTGACTGTGTGAAGAATGTATTTATTTTTGAAAAAGAACCCATTTTGAAGAAAGGAATTTTAAGTTTAATTCTGAAAGGTCGTTTTAAATGGTCATTATCATTGTACTGAATTCACCAGAACGCTTGGGAGATATTCACATGCAGCTATGGTAGGTGTTTCGAAAGACCCTAGCACAATAGAAATTTGGATATTGATAGCTGAACATTGAGCATTTGTCATCCAAATGACAAAAATGGCTCCTGTTTCCCAGTTGAGCAATTTATTCTGAGCTGGCAGCAAGCTCCACAACTCATCCTGGCTCCTGGGTCTGCTCCGCTATGCCCTCCATCGCTCCTCCCTCATCTCTCCTCCCTCGCACTTGAGCCAGGCACACACTTCTTTTACTTTTCTTTATTTGGTCAATCATTGTTTTTTCTTAGTCACTGAGATTTCCAACCAGCTGCATGGGACTTGCCAGAAAAAGTCTGTAGCTTCAATTTATTTTCCTCCATCCCATAAAGGAATAACAGTGTTGCTCTTCTTAAATTGGAAATGGCATTTCTTTCTTTTGTCTATCCTAATGTCCCCTCTGTATTTTAGAGCTTTAATGAACAGAGTTTCTTTCTATGTTTGTCAGTCTCTAAGCATTTTCTTTATTATTAAAATTTTCTAAAAATTGACTTTTGCCTTTAAAAGTGAACTTACAAAGTGACATTTTGTCACGCAACTGCACGCTGATCATCAATGCTTAATTAAAACCTGTCATTGAAGGGTGATGTCCTTCCTAAGGAATGAATTTCCTTTAGCAGTAAAAGTCTAGAGGGGCAGTTGTCTCCCTGTCACAGCTCGACTTAAAAGACCAGAGAGACATGCAGGAAGACAACTAACAGTTCTGTGCATATTTATGGACTTGTTGTGCATGTGGTAAGTACTCTCCTGACAGCTAGTGTTAAATCCAATCAATCATCACTTAAATACATCACTGTGTATATTCACCTCACTCCTTCATTAGCATTCATTAGCAATTAATCAACACAGCAGTAGTCTCTGGAAAGTTCAACAATCCATAAGGTACATTTACATTAAAGATGAGCAAGTGAACATTTGTTCCACTTCAGCTAAGTCTTGTGTATTGTCATTTCTTCAAGGAGTGAAAGACATCGATCAACCAAATGATTGATTGATTGATAGATATAGCATGCCATCTATTTCTTCTGAAGAACATCTTTCTCAAACCAAAGGACAGTACTTTTACTCAGAAAAAAGTTTCAGTCTTCAGTTTCACAGTATATGTTTTGCTGTACTGACTAGAAATATCTTCCTGCCTTAAATCCATTGACTTTTCAGATAAACAGTGTTGCTGTGTGTCTTTCAATTTACAGAATAAGAAGACATTCAAGGGTACTGAGGTCCAGACATACACTTCTAATATCAGACACAAAATTGGATTTGTTTTGCTGATTCACTTCTTCAGCCAAAACTGTTAATTTGAAGTGGGAGAAAATAAAGTATACTAAGGGGTATAAAAAATACAGCTTTACTTTTTGTTGTATTACATTTTAGAAATAATAAATCTTAGCACTTTCAGAGCCCTTTACAACCCTGCAGGAAATTAACTAAACTAAGTTTAATTGAAGTAGTTGTTCAGCTCTGCTTATGACATAAATATATACTGATAATGATATCTTTAGTGTTTATCTTAAGTACTCTTCAGACTTTATAGCAATGAAATGATATAATCAGGTTTTAATTTGATCGTCTCTTTCCTTTTGTGATAGAAAATATGTATTTCAAAATAAGGATTTATTTTTAGATGCACAAATTAATTGAAAAGAGAATTTGCCACCTTTTACTCAAGGAAATTAAAATATTTGTTTTGATAAAAATATGAAGTTGTTGAGATAATAAGTAGACATATTTCTTTTGTATTTCTTTTGCTTACATGGAGCTGTATTTAACAGCTATTACTGTGTTCTTAATGTGATGATATATCCAGTATCTAATATACATACAATGCTATGTGAATATTGAAAGCTTTATTTTTAACGCACCTATTATGGATGTGGTTGCTACTTTATCTGCTTCAATATGTCTTATTACTTTCGTCATGACTTCTATTTAATTAACTTTGCATACAAATACTATCTCTTTCTTTGCTATAACGTGACACATCTTTGGACTGAAACGGCTGGGTTTATGATACAGACCTCAGTGTGGCATATCTCTGACTTTCTAACTCATTTCTTAGTACACCACATCTCTAACTCCCTCTGTGACAGCTCTCTTCCTTGTACAAGTTTTTGGTCGTTTGGTTATCTGTTTGTTTTATTTGTTTGTTTTAAAACGCACCCCTGTTTCATTAAATACATCTTAGTTGTTGTTGTTGTACCAATATTTCAAGGCAGGCATTTGGTAAGGTTGAAATAACCTGGAAATGAATTACTGTGAATATGCTTAAACAGTGATTTATATGTCTTACACGTGTAGTGCAGAGGTGGGAAGGAGAGGATTTGTTTTCCATGTTGCAGCAAGAGAGAGATGTATGGTCATTCTGTTTGATGAAAGATTTTGGTTTTTTGATGTTCTGTTTTAATATGTTTTGAAATGAACACTTCATTTTTTAGAAGTCCTCACCACCTTGGTAGGAGATGTTCAGTCCAATAGGCCCTGAAAGCTCACATCAGGGAACAATTATGTGTTAAAGAAAATCTGGTAGCTCATTTTTGACACCTGAATACCTGCAGAACCCTGCTGGAAATAAAGCCTTCTCCACAAAAATATGTTGATGTGATCAAAATTCATCAGCACTTAAACACAATAAAATACTAAGCATAATTACTCCAAGGATTTAATTATAGCCAAGCCTACTCAAACCCATCCTTTCCCCCTGCTTGATTACCTTCTCAGAGGTAGCTTGCTTGGATTCACAGTGGTAGGGGTACCAGCAATGTTTTTTTAGGTAGAGATGTTAAACAAAGCAATGGTATGAATTCCCTAATGGGTTTATCTGCCCCCTCCTGTGGTACCATCTTTATCAAAAGGCTCTAACACAACACAAAGATAAGCATGGTTCCTCTCTTTCCCCAGGCAACCTGTCTCTTGTGCAAAGAAGGCAACATTTTACCTTTACATTCACAAAATGGTTCTTTAAACTTCTTTTTCCACACAACTTTGATTCAAAATTTTCTCCCACTTAAAAACAACCCGTCAAACACACACATTTTATTTTCCACATAAGCACTGAAATTTGTTAAATTAAATCCTTATTTTGCAGAGGGAAACCCAGCAGTGATTTTTACTTTTTAAACTCGTTTTCTATTTCTAGGAAACTTCAATGAACCATTTTATGGCATGATGACAGTGCAATGGGAAGAACTTGTATTCAAGATGATTAGACAGCCACTAACATAAGGCACTACTGAATTTCTCAACCCTACGGGCAACAGAAATGGCAGAGCAGATTTTAGGGAAATTTTACACATTAGTACATAAACAGTCTGTCAAGAAATCGCACCCTTCAGATGTCTGCCTCTGACAGTCTTCAAGACATTAAAAAAATCATAAATGTGATTTGCAATAGAGACATTCACTAGCCTTAATATACAGAGACTGTCATCACTAGGCAAATCCAGGAATGTCAAATGAAGATTATTAGAGTCTGAAATGACAGTACAGCAGGATGGTGTGTATGGGTATATGTTACCCGAAAGATCGTGAACTTCTCTGCTCAATGACTGCTTTGAACTTTAGCCCACAACCCTGTGTATTGTGGTCCTACTTGCTTTGACAATGTGTAGACATAACTGTAAAAAAGAAAAGCAGAGGTCTATGAAAAGGGTCAGTAAAATAAGAAAACTGGAGCTTTGTGGAGTTTAACATGAATTATTAAAAGGAAGGAAAAACTAGCACGGAGATAGAAATGAAAGAAGGACTGAAGGAAGAAGAGAAACAGGAAAAAAAAATACAAGTAGGAAGATAAATAGTCTGGACCACACTTAGAAAGAAAACAGGGAGTTTAGCTTCACTGAATACTTTGAATGATATGTGACTCCATGGTGTTTCGTGTTCAGGTTAATATGTCCAGGCAGTAGCTACCAAGAGGTGTGCAGAGGGTGCAGTGGGCTGACAGTCTCAGTCCAGGTCTTTTGGGACAGATGTTTAAATTACAAAGTCTCAAGGGTAACGCAAGAAACTATGGAAATGGAGTCTAAATCACATACACAGAAGTAGAGATGTTCTGTCTCTTGACTGTGCAGTCACACTAGTTGCCTTGGAATCAGTGTATCTGGGGCTGACTCTCAGGTCTCAGGAGCCAGTGTTATCAAACTGGTACCTTTCAGGTCATTACAGTCAATAATTCCTTTTTAAGTATCAAAAAGAAAAGAAAACAAAGTGAGATGACTGAAAAGCCAATTAGCAGATCAAAGTATGAGAAGCCAAGTCCTGGAGGGGAAAAAGAATGTGTGTATGGTAATTTAGGCAGTAAGGAAGATAATTAGAACAGGATAGTGATAATGGGCTAAGCTGGGGATCAAAAACTGTAGAGTTGATTGGAAATAAAGAAGAAGAAAATTAAGGGAAATTTTAATGACTCTTTGCAGAAAACAATTAACCATATAAATATTAGAAAGAAAACTTCTCTAGAAACCACCCTGACCTCTTTGTGAGGACAATGCTGGTACATGATTCTTAAAACACCATTGTTTTGAATCTTCTTCCCTGAGAAGTGTTTCGGTCTTTCTGATGGAAATATATTTTTGGATGGGGAGATGGCTATGGAAAATGTATGTGAAGCAGCCAATAGAGATTAAAGATGTTAAGGCAGAATTTCCCATCTCATCCTTCTTCCTTATCTTGTTCAGAATTTTACTTCTTTTTCTCAGCAACGGCCTCAGAGTTTTGGTGTAAAACTTTGAGGTCTGATTCACTTTCTAAACTTTATTTCTCTTGACTTCCTTCCAAATTCTTTCTTTCCCTCCAGTTCTCACAGCTCTAGCTTTCTCTGATGAGGTTTGATCTTGGCCAAAATTTCTCTTGGCCTTTTCTCCCCTTGTTGTGAGCCCTCCCCACCCCGGCCCCAGCTCCATGCCTGCCCGGACTCCTTATCTTATCCCTGCTGTTGTCCATTTGATCCAAATATGTAATTCAGGGGCTTACTGCAGATGAGGCAAGAATGAAGGGAAACAAAACTTTCTTTTTTTTTTCTTTCTTTTTTTTTTTTTTTTGCAAGATTTCCAGAAAGACCACCCTCGAGCTTTGGCTCCAAATGCCTCACAGCATTGAGAGTCCACAGATTTCTGTGTTCTCCTTCACAAAGTCCTGTGAGCCTTTAAACAGAAAGGCCCCTAACCGTTTGCTCCCCATGGCTCTGTCAAAGCAACAACATGCTTACATAAATATTGTTCAGTTCTAACCCTTTCCATGTGGCTTATACCACAGGAAGTTCACTTTCTTCTAAAGAGACTGAACATGAGTGGGGGTAAGGATGAGTCTCAGTCTGTGAAGTATGAAATTACCCTTTTAGAAACAGCTGGGACTCAAGAGAGAACGAAGGGTTTACAATTTAATAAGTAAGAACAGGAAGGATCAGAATTGTGGAGAAGAAATAAATAAATCAGAGGCATAAGTAGAAGAATAAATACCTCCTTTCTATTACCTAAGAAGCTTCCTAAATAATTTCAGCAAAGGAATATTACAGTCACAGCACAAAGAATGTAGTCATTAATACCAGCACTGTATCTTGTCAACAATACAAAAAAAAGAAAGGTTTTTCTCTGAAGAGCAAGCAGTAAAGATCAAACAATATTCAGCACAAGACTCCCCTCAATGAATGATATAAACAATTCCTCTCTTGAGTAATCACCCATTGCTTCAGTGATAAACAGAGATAAAAGGTGGAGATGCTATACCTCTGTGAGTATCTCCTACCTCTCTGATTGGTGACTCACTTCAAGGGAACAGAAAGCTGAAGCTGGACCAGAAGGAGGACACAACACCTACTTACCACTCAAATTCTTCCTGTCCTCTCAAGGCACAGCAGCTGTGCTTGAAAAGATTATGTCACTGACCCATATCTTTCTTTTCTCTCTGAAGACAGCTCTTATAAGCTCTTCTCCATGTGGAGAGGAAAAGAAGAGACATATTTCTGATCACTAGCTGATTGCTCTATTCTACAACCATTTACAAAAACACCATAATGATCTTAAATAGTTATTAATGACAACTCCGAGCAACAGTCCATCGCTAGGATGAGTCCGGAACATAACAACAAATGTCCTAACAAACTTTAGAGGCTGGGGCTTCAGAGGTGGAAAGTGGAGGGAGAAGGAAGGAGAGAGACAGCCTGTGTGACTGATGGATTCAACAGCCTTTGGTACAACAAGAGCTGGTGCCAGCCAGCTACTCCAGGCTTCTGAAAGTCCATATCCCCTGTCCAAAGAAAAAATGCTATGTGTACTGATAACATGGCTCATACACAAACTCTCCTCCGTTCTCTAAATTCACACCTGTGTCAGAAGCATGCAGTACGATGTTTCAGGTTTTGGTTTGCTCGGTTTAAGCATTTCTGTAGAAGATGTTTGGGTTTAGATCTCAGGGACCTAAGTCCTGTTTTCTACTCCAAGAAACTTGAGACATTTTGCTATTACATGACATGATTCTAGTTCATGTACCCCTTTATCATAATACATTTGCTTAACTTACTTTAGGGTTGTTTGTAAGACATAACAATACTTTTGTTCTTTTCCTAGTAGTTTGGACTTAGCTCAGTCTTAGGCATCTTTAAGTTAGACATTTAGTGAGGCATGTCCAAGGCTGCTTCATCCTGACTACTTTATATTCCATCTTAGCAAAATACGTTGTTGTATGGAAGATCTCGTGTTTAGTAGTTGTATGTTATAGTAATGCTGTTTCTGGGGAATGGGAAAGAACAGAGAAATGACATGACAGTTTTCTACCTCATGCAAAAAAACTCCTTGCCAGGGTTTGGCATGGATATCTGCTTCTCTTGAGCAAATTTATGTGTAGAACATCAGTCCCTGGTCTTTGTTTGACCTTTTCTTTGTTCTGTTTTTTGACAAGTAACCAAACTTCAACACTCTTTCCTGTGATATTGATCTTCTTGCTCTTTGTTTTGTTTTGTTGTTGTTGTTGTTGTTGTTGTTGTTTTCCCTCTATATCTTATACTTCCATTTAGCTTTGTTTTCTGTTTATCTATGTTTTTATTGTAGATTAGCATAGGCTTTTATTGTATTCTAGAAACTCTTTCAATTACAGTTAGTACCCTATGTGTTTCCAGCCATTAAAAATAATGTTTTTTTTCCTGAAATAATTACCACCTTTGTTTCACCTTTACTTTGGTTTGCGTACATTTAACCCCCTCCTTCTCCTGGGAATGTTGCTCCACCATGGCATTTTACCCCTCTGAGATCAAACTGACCAGAATTTTTCTCAGTATGATCTCAGTATAATCCATAAGGAGAAAACTGGGATTGTTCTCTTACAGCTGCACTTAATCAAATATAGCTTCCTTTTGGCAATTTGCAATTTTCAACTTTCTTGCTTTAATTTTTTCTTTTGAAAATTTTGAAATCTACTAATAATGTATGAAAACTATCCAGCTTTTCCAGAAAGTTCTTGTGGATTGACTCTTCCCTTCCATAGGATTATGTTTCCTTCATGCAAATTCTGTGATCCTGAGTCATTCCCTCTGAGAGCACTTAGAGGAGCTGGGTTGTGGTGGATGCTGACCCCCACGCAATTTTGTTTGGCTAACATGGCAGTTTGCATGCATTCGGTACAAAGCTGAGAACTCAAGAGCTCAGAAAACAGGAGATGCAGTTAAGCTGAAAGCTCAACTTTGAGAATTTTGCCTGCTGTGAGGGGACTTTATTTGATTACTTTGTTTGTTTGTGCATTTATTTTTGGAGAGGCATGAGCTGTCCATTGTTTTACTTCATTATGAAAACTGAACTATTGTTGAGGAGCCCTAGAGTGTGGGATGGGCTCTTATTTGGGTTACTAAAAGAAAACAAAATTAATTAAACTATAACTCTTTCTCCTTGGTTTATGGCTTAAAAGATACTGCCTTTTTATTGTTATGCATTTTTTTTAGTAATTATTACCACTTGTAGTATATTGCAAACTAGAAACTCAGCCTTTAATAAAGCAGAGATGTTCAGTTCATATCCCTTACTTATATCTTTTTATGGTACTGAGGTTATGATCTAAGTGCCCTTGGCATAACTCACAAACATACCACAAACAATACCTTAAAAGTGGAACAGTATAATTCAGCGTAGCTTAACAGCAGCAGGACACATGTTAAAATTTTGCTTCTTTTTACAGCCTTAGATACATCTGTCTGTGTTAAAATCCATGTTGCTCCATGAACACAGCTCACCAGCTGGTCCGAGTCAGTCTGTACACCTGATGACTGCATTGGAAGACCCTACAGAAACAGTTTTAGAGGCTGAGAAAATGTGTTCATTCTTCTTTATGGGCCCTGATAGAATAGGAAATAGTTGATTTCCATGGACCCTGCTGCCCTTTTGAGCTGTTGCACTGGTAGTCACAGCTGCCAGGGCTGACTCTGGCTCTGCCCACCAGTATGGCTCAGCTAAATGCACCACTGTATTCCTTCTGTATTTTCTGAAGTCCTGGCTTAGGTTTTCATCTAAGCTTCAGCTAATACTGTTTTTCTGTGCAGTTATTCTTCATTCTTATGCCTTGTAGAGAAACATATTGAAAGCAACTGCTTGGTTATGCAAAGCCCTTAAATTCATACTTGAAAATGTGATTGAGCAGATTTAGCACTGAAAGGCAAACCCTGTGGCACTTAGAAGTGCACAAGTCTAAATTTAATCTCAAAAGTAAGGAACTGCCATCTAGAGTCTATTCTCAGGGTTCTGTGCTACTTGAAGTTATGTATTTGTCCAGACCATTCTGAGACTCAGGAGAACGATGATGCAACCTATAACGGGCTTCTTAAGCATGATGACCACTTAGCTATAGTTGAAATTAGTTTTCTTTATTCTGCCCGCTGCCAACAGCATGGAACAAAAACAAAAGGTTTTGGATAACAGAGCAGCTGGAAGAGACACTGTGTTTCAAAAATAGATTTGTCCTAACTTCAGGATATAAGTACATAAATAATTAGACAAATAATTGGCAATGATGATGTTAAAACTACATGTGAGTTTGAGTATAGTTGCATATAAAAGTGGAATAGTGTGATTCACTGCAGGCAAATCCCCAGAGACACTCAAAACTTTAAGATGTTTGATTCAGTCCCTGTACTTACTAAGAAACTACTAAAATTTTTGTGAGGTCAAATTCACTGCTTTTATATCTAATATTACTCTTGTGAGCTGTAATATAGAACTGCATGCAACTGCTCCTATACTGAAATACGTGCATGCATAGCACTGTTTTTTTATTATTATTATTATTATTTTATTTCAAAATCATTACTTAGGAAAGGTTTAATATATTTATTATATTAAAAAGTTTAAATTAAACAAAACAGTAAATATACTGGTCTGATATATGTTAAATTTTACTATTGTAAAAATGCCTTTTCATATGGAAGAGTTTTGGAAAAATTGCTATTGTACAACCATATTTTGATTATTAAATTCCTAGTTTAACCTGACATTTTCCTTATTTCTTACCAGCTGATAAATACCCGTTGTATTTTATTATTTTTCTTGAATATATTGCCTTCATTTCCACTGTCCTTAGTAATGTAATAACAATTTTTATTCATATATAAAATAGATGTTTTAAATGTCATGTAAGTTTTGCTTACATATTTTAAATTGCTCTGAAAAGAGCTAGTAATTAGGACACAGTATAAGAAACAAATTGTTACAGATAAACATGCTACCAAATTTTTATTTTGGAAATATCTTTATAAAATGAAAGATTCAGAAAAAAATGTCAGTAGACCTATTGTAATATACCATATTTAGTAAAGCTACATAAATGGTTTAATTGTTCCAGTTAAGGTAGCAGATCATGGATTACTTGGGACGGACACGGTCTTTTAAAAGTACATTTGCATTTAAAAAATACAAAAGTACATCTAAGGATAGTTATACATTAATTTCCCTCTGACAAGAAAAGAAGGACATCTCTCCCGACTTAGCAGACCGGGTTTCGTTATCATTTTTAGTGGAACTTTACTTTTTGATTGGAAAGGATGATATTTCTTGAATCTTCAGCTATCATTGCAGAATATCCACAGGTGTTTTGTGAAACCTTCTCATAGTATATTTTGATGGGAGGGACTCTAATGGTTTGGGTATCTGCAAGCATTTCTTATTATAGTGATGTTTCAATTAACTCGTTCTGTTAATTTTAATGGGAGCTGCAGTGGATCCCTCATATCCAGAGACTGTTAATTTCTGGTCGGACATATGCATGGCATAGTACATAGAAGAGTATTTTATATTTCACTGAAATACTCTGCAATAATTATAGAGGACAGTTTGTTTCATGAATATGTTTAATCTGCTGAAGTCTTAAGTGATGTTTTCTTTTCTTTTTCATGGAGAAGAGATTCTGAAATGTCTGAAAATGTTTGAAATTGCTCAACTTTGTGCCATGCACTTCTGTGCAGCTAGGACTGAACACTGTATTTCTAAGAAATTTCTAAACACAATCAATGTGGTTTATTCCGGGGTCTTTTTACAAGTTATCATAACTTAATGGCTGAAAGATCAGATCTAAATTATATGATTCATGCTGCTTAGTCTTTCTGTCTTCTGATATTTTAGTTTTGTTATCAAAACATTACCCATTCCATCTAGTCTCATTCTAATTATCTTTGCCTGCTTTCTCAGGTAGAGACAAAACTAAGCCCTCTCCTTGTATTGAAATGTATTTGCCTTTAGAAAACACTTTCATGACCTGCTGTTAATTTAGTTAATTGCTTCTTTGGGAAAAGAACCAAGATGTTTTTATTGATATTTTCATTTTTTTTTCCCTGTCAAAAAATTGATTTTAATATGGAGTTCTATTGAAAAGTCAGTGACACAGCCTGACTCAAGGTTTGACACTGAAAATCTATACTGTTCCTGGTGGACATGAGTTTCATAAGCTTAGAATCAGAAGACACATTATACAAAAGACAAAATTTCTCCCTGGGATAAAATGTGAAATAAGTTATAGTGCATCTTAATAAATTGGTCTAATTCACATCATTCCAATACAGAAGGTGCTTATATCCAGGTAAAATATATATGCATGTATAGGTGTGTGTGTTTGGAAATATTACCAATCAAATCCCCCAAAAGTTAGGTTATGAATTACTTCAGTAGTTGGCTACACTTTAGACTCAATTTATCTGTGACGTATCACTCCCTAGCATTGACTCATGGTAACAGTAGAAATACTTGGATGTTCACAAAAATGTGATAAGCTTCAATTAATTAAAAATAAGATTTAATTAAGAGTATAGAAAAGACTGAATAGGAGGCCTGATATAGAGATGTAGAGATGACAGATTTCATTTCCCTGGTATCCTGGAACCCTCTTTAGATAGGAGCAGCTGGGGCAGGAAAGAAAGGGTAAAAGGGAAATAGCTTAACAAGGCTTATGATGAACTTTGATCAGTTTACGGAAAATATCACGTGATGATTCTGAAGGTTCCTTTCTGTTTTATATTTCTATATTTTCCCCTGAGCCTTGCACAAGACCAGCGACATTTAAATGACATTTAAAGGTATCTTGGTGATATTTAGAAGTATGAAATTCAAAACCAATAAATGTTACTATTTTTCTATCTTATGTGTAGTTGGCTTCAAGGAACTGATGCCAAAGTTTTGCCAAAAATGTTTGGTACTGATGACATGGTTTTGGCTGGGATAGAGTTAATTTTCTTCATAGAGGCTTGTATGATGCTGTGTTTTGGATTTTTGATGAAAATAGTGGTAATAACACACTGTTTCAGCTGTTGCAGAGAAGCATTTGCACAGAGCCAAGGACTTTTCTTCTCGTGCTGCCCTGCCAGCGAGGAGGCTGGGGGTGCACAAGGAGCTGGGAGGGGACAGAACCAGGACAGCTGACCCCAACTGGCCAAAGGGATATTGCATACCATATGACGTCAGGCTGAACATTAAAAGCTGGGGTAAGGGAGGAAGGGGGGGGATGTTCAAAGTGATGACATTTGTGTTCCCGAGAAACTGTTACACGTGACGAGCCCCTCTTTCCTGGGAGTGGCTGAACACCTGCCTGCCAAGGGGAAGTAGCAAATGACTTCCTCATTTTGCTTGCTTGCACACATGGCTTTTGCTTTACCTCATAAACTGTCTTTATCTCAACCCATGAGTTCTCACAGTTTTACCTCTCTGATTCTCTCCCCTTTCCCACATGGGGAGAGTGAGCGAGCAGCTGTGTGGCACTTAGCTGCCTCTGGGTTAAACCACAACACCCGAAAATATAGTTGCTCTGAAAGAGGGGTTAGCCCTGGGGAAGTGTTATAAAATCTTTCTAATATCTTGGAACAGATATTAAATCTTGTTTGTCAGAGTTTAAACCACTATCATGGTTCTTACACTTTAAGCATCGTCTTTATGGCCATCACCAAAATAAATTATTTGACTAGAACAATTTTGTATCTGATCAGCTGTGGTCAAGCCTTCTAAACTAAGAAATGGTTGTTTGCAGTCAGTATTCTTGTTGAAAGCCTAACAGCCCTGGGGCTTTACTGGTCTCCCATTATATCATCAATAAAAAGTACAGTTCAAAGAGAATATTAAGAAAACTGTTTTCTGAAAGTTGAAAATTTAATATAGTAATGTAGGCTGAGTACATGAGGCAAGACTTTTAACAGACAGCTGCCATCTAGATGGCATAAATCACTGAGATGTCATTCCATAACTAGCAAATGTCAAAAGTTGGGTTGGTCTCCCATAACAAAACAGCTTCTATATTGGATCTTTGAGCTTCTATTTTTTGAGAAAGCTTTCAAAGACAGGACGCTAGCCAGATTAGGAGGATTGAATAGCTCCAAGACCCGTATGGCTTATTGTGAAAACAATTTCATTGTTAGGGAGACATTAATTTTTTCCTCCCAGTATCAGCAACATGAACAGAAAGAGAAACATCCAAGTAATAACGACTGTACTCAATGCAGAGAACAGAGAGTCCAGGTTCCTGCATTCTCTCCCTGAGTCAAGTTTCTGCTAGGTCACTCCAGGATGATTTTTACGGTTTGCTCTTTTTATAAAATAGGGATATTTTTAATTTCTTTCTTTAATGAGCGTTATAAGATTAAATCAAATTATGCTTCAGGAGTGATTTGTAATATTCAAGTGAGAGTTAAACCATGAAAATTCATAGTGTGCTTAAGCAGAAGGTGATAAACAGATAATGTGTCAAAAGTAGCATCCTGCTAATATTTTATTGTTATTATTTGCATCGCTATTTTGAAAATATTATTTAAAATATTTATGGGACACAGGAAACACCATTCTTGAGACAAAAAAAAAAAAAGGAAGACAATGAAATGTTAGAATGAATGACATTCATGATGACAAATGAGGAAAAATACAAGTAGTTACAGAAAAACATCATTTATGAGCTAACAGAAGACTGAATGAGTATAGTGCATATAAATGTGGTGTAACAGTGATTTTGATGAGTCTTTATCACAAGTCTGTGATACAAGGTATGAAATAAAATAAAAAAGGACATGGGGCCAAAGATAAGTCAGTTTACATTATACTATTAATGAAGAATAAGGAACAGCATGGAAACAGACAAATCTTGCAGGATAGGAAAATGATAACTTTGGGATCATCTATAATAACCTAAAAGATTTATCACTCCCTTTGCCTGCTGGAGTTGTCGGCATTTTTTCTGTTGTCTGTCTGGTACCTTGAGTTATACAAAAAAAAAAAAA